>PJEN01009094.1:0-82093 GCA_004024605.1 Pteronura brasiliensis | reverse complement strand
AAAAAAAAAAAAAAAAAAAAAGAGGAGCGAGAAAGAGAGGACTTAAATAAACAAAATCAGAAATGAAAGAGGAGAAATCAATCAATACCACAGAAATATAAAGGATTATAGAGAATATTATGAAAAATTATATGCCAACAAATAGGATAACCTAGAAAAAATGGATAAATTCCTAGAAATATATAACCTCCTGAAACTGAGTGAGAAAGAAACCGAAAATTTGAACAGATTGATGGTCAGTAATGAAATTGAACTGGTAATGAAAGAATTCCCAACAAACAAAAATCAAGGACCAGATGATTTCACTGGTGAATTCCACCAAACATTTAAATAATTATACCTATTCTTCTCAAAATATCCCAAAAAATAAAAGAGGAAGGAAGGCACTACAAAAATAGGAAGCCATAGGGCAACATCTCTTATGAACACAGATGTGAAAATCTTCACCGAATATTAGCAAATCAAATCCAATAATACATTAAAATTCCTTCACTATGGTCAAGTGGGATTGACTTCTGAGATGCAAGCATGGTTCAGTATTTGCAAATCAATCAACGTGATACATCACATCAACAAGAGGAAAGATAAAAAATTATATGATCCTCTTGATAGATGCAGAAAAAGTATTTGACAAAGTACAACATCCATTCATGATAAAAACTGTCAACAAAGTAGGTTTAGAGGGAACATAGCTCATCATAATAAAGCCTTATACAAAAAATCCACAGCTAACATCATACTCAATGGTGAAAAATAGAGCTTTTCCTTTAGATCAGGAACAAGATAAGGATGCTTACTCCACTTTTATTCAACATAGTATTGGAAGTCCTAGCTATAGCAGTCAGACAAGAAAAAGAAATAAAAGACATCAAAACTGGTAAGGAAGAAGAACTGTCACTATTTACAGATGATATGATATTGTATATAGAAAGCCCTAGGGCTCCACCAAAAACTACTAGAACTGATAAGTGAGTTCAGTAAAGTCACAGGATCAAAATCCACTGTATTTTATACACTAATAATGAGGGAGCAGAAAGAGAAATTAATAAAACATTCCCAGTCCCACTTAAAATTGCACCAAAAATAATAATATACCCAGGAATAAATTTAACCAAGAAGGTGAAAGACTTGCAATCTAAAAACTGTAAAGCATTGTTGAAAGAAATTTAAAATGACACAAAACAGTGGGACGATTCTATGCTCATGGATTGGAAGAACAAATATTGTTGAAATATCCATACTACAAAAATAATCTACAGATTGCAATCCTTATCAAAATACTGACAGCATTTTTCACAGAGCTAGAAAAAAATGGCACTGAAATCTGTATGGAATCACAAAAGACCTTGAATGGTCAACACAATCTTGAAAATGAACAACAAAACTGGAGGAGGTGTCACAATCCCAGATTTCAAGGTATACTGTAAAACTGTAGTAATGGAAACAGTATGTACTAGCACAAAAATAGACACATAGATCAATGGAATAGCATAGAAATCCCAGAAATAAATGCATGCCTATTTGGCCAATTAATCTTTAACAAAGCAGGAAAATATGCAATGCAGAAAAGACAGTCCTTCAAAAAATGTTGTCAGGAAAACTGTACAGCTACATGTAAAAGAATGAAACTCAACCACTTTCTTACACCATGTACATAAATAAAATGGATTAATGACCTAAATATGAGACTGGAAACCATAAAAATCCTACGAGAGCGCACAGGGCAGTAATTTCTCTGACACTGGATGTAACAACATTTTTTTAGATATGTCCCCCAGGGCAAGGGAAATGAAAATAAAAATAAACTAGTGGGACTATAGCAGAATAAAAATCTTTTGTACAGTAAAGGAAATGATCAACAAAACTAAAGTACAACCTATTGAATAGGAGAAGATATTTGCAAATGATACATCTGATGAAAGGTTAGTACCCAAAATATATAAAGAACATATACAACACAATACCAAATAAACAAATAATCCTATTAAAAATGAGCAGAAGATATGAACAGACATTTCTCCAAAAGAGACAAACAGATGATCCACAGACATATGAAAAGATGTTCAACGTCACTAATCATCAAGGAAATACATATTAAAACCACAATAAGTTATCACCTCATGCCTGTCAGAATAGCTAAGAACAAAAACACATGAAAAAACAAGTGTTGGTGAGGATGTGAAGAAAAAGGAATCCCAGTGTCCTGCTGGTGGGAATGCAAACTGGGTGGGCCACTGTGGAAAACAGTATGGAGATTCCTCAAAAAATTAAAAATAGAATTATCATATGGTCCAGTAATTCCACCACTGGGTATTTACCCAAAGAATACAAAAATGCTAATTCAAAGATATATACACTGCTATATTTGTTGCAATATTACTTATAATAGCCAAATTATGGAAGCAGCCCAAGTATATATTGATAGATGAATGGATGAAGAAGTGGTATATAGAAATGAATGAAATGAAATCTTGCCATTTCCAACAACATGGATGGATCTAGAGAGTATAATGCTAAGTGAAATCAGTCAGAGAAAGACACATGCCAGATGATTTCACTCATATGTGGAATTGAAGTAACAAAACAAATGAACAAAGAAAAAAAAAAGAAATAAACTAAGAAACAGACTCAATATAGAGAACAAACTGATGTTTATCGGAGGGGAGGTAGGTGAGGAGATCAGTGAAATAGGTGAAGGAGATTAAGAATACACTTGTTGAAGAGCCCTGAGTAATGTCTAGAATTGTTGAATCACTATATTGTACACCTGAAAATAATTTAACATTTTATGTTAACTATACTGGAATTAAATTTAAACATTAAAAACATTTTAAACATAGATAAAAATTTTAAAAAAAGAAGACCAGAGACATTTTCTTTGTTGTCTTCTTTTAGCTTTCATTGGATGCAATTGAGAATTCAGAATTTTTTCATTTTTTTACCCATAATAAAAAAAAGAACAAAAATTACAATGAAAGGTATTTCAGTTATTAGACAAATGAGAAGCCAGTTGTAAAGAGATACCAAAACTCTATACTCTAAGGATGGTGGTCAAATTGTACTAGCAAAATCATATCATAACTCTTAAGATAATAGTATCAGATGAATTGCTTAAACTCAAGAATACATAAGTGCTGAATATAATTCTAAGAGCTCAAAGGAAATATGCATTCCCATTTATTTAGTCATTGAACAGAAAGAACTTTATCATGTAATATTTTTCAACAAGAACTTAGACTATCCCCTGTTTCAGAAGGAGTATCCATTATTCTTTCATCTTTTATGATGTTTTTTGTGCCAAAATTACTGGATATGATTTGTAAGTGGACAAATGCTGAATCAGGCACGTATACAAAGATGAATGGAAGGAAATTAAAATAATTCAATAGGCTCATTATTCTAATTGCTGTTTGTAAATCTAAAATGGAAATGTTTTTTAGTTTGGAATTAAAAATATGGCCTTCTCTTCAACAGAATTATGATTAATCAGAAGTTCCCCCCCAAATCTTTAAGTTTTTCATTTTGATAATGCAAATACAAGAAAGAAATCCATAAGTAATGATAAGCTAGACTCTCTTGTTATGTATTTGAAATCTGGAATTAGTATTTACAAATTAAATGTTTTCCAGGTGCATGTATGACAATTGAGCAATTAATTGAACTCAGAGGATATTGTTCATTTCAGATTTTTCACTTTCTTTCAGAAAATATTGTGTTTGATGTTTATATTCTTTATCAAAATTTTGAATAAAGTTGCTTTTTATTATCTTTTTATTCTTCTGAAAACTATTTGTAGAGTGTCTTAAAATATAAAAAATAAAGGTATATTAACTCTAGAAGGTAAATAATGATGACTATTTCTCCTATGATACTAATGGTTAAACATAAATGTATGCTTTAAAAACAATTTAAGTTCATCACTGTACCACCTAAAATACTCCTGCGTTCATGTAAACGACACTGTAGGCACAGTGATGTGCTAGAATGCCTGATGGTTTTGGAACCAAAATGACTCAATTTAATTTTGGCCCCACTCCTTTTAGATGTGTGATCATGGACAAGAATCTTTCCATCTATGAATCCTCATTTATTCATTTATAAAAAGAGGGGAATAGATCCTGCTCTGCAGAGTTAGCATCATATTCAGTGATGAAGACAAAGCATCAGCATATTTGCTAGGAAACAGCAGGTGCTCAATAAATGCCTGCTTCCTCCTTTTTTTCCTCTTTGGTATTGATAATCATTGTTGAGGAGGATGCATGACTAGATTATGACTAAAAGAAATACAGGTCTGGCTCAAAATAAACATTTCAAATAGAGGAATACCACACTCTGTGTGTGTGTGTGTGTGTGTGTGTGTGTGTGTGTCTGCATGTGCACAAATGTTGTTAAAGGCATGCAATTAAGTGAAAATAAACAAATCCTAGTGGAAAAGTGAGATGAATTTTTATGCATGAATGAAAGAGAAGTGAAAGGATCATATTATGGGAGTATTACACACATTTCTAGGCCTGATAGAGACCTTGATGTTTTGCTCTCTTAATGTTGTGTATAGACCAATAGAGAGAAAACAACAGCTCCTATTCTTGGGTCTTCAGTGTTCCAGATTATCTGTTGAAATCTAAGTCTCTCTATTTCTCTTTTTTAACACAGGGCATCTGATGATTTCTTGTTTTTTCCTATTGACAATTTCATTACTTTTACTTAGAAGAAAATGGAGGTAACAAAAGGGATTGCTATTTTCCTTCCACTACTGACCAAGAAAGCAGAACAGTGATGACATAGAAGGAATGGGGAAGTTGCCATGTCATTTTGGGATTTATTAATGTGAGAAACAGAAATGGTAGATTCCATCAGGTACATTCTCTGGCTTTAGGAAGGCATACTTCATAATATTTAAGAAAAATATGGTAAAACTGTCAGTGGTATTAGGAATCACTATAACTCTTCTGGAGAACAATTAGGCAATATGTAAATGTCACATACTATTAGGCACCAAAAGTCTTTCTGGGAATTGATTCTGAAATTAAACCATCCAACTGGTGTTTAAAGTAAAACCCAAACTAAAAGTATCTTCATTTTCACCAGGAGTCCAAAAACCCTTCTAGAAACAATATAGGATTTTTTTGTCTCCTCGCCTCTATTCCAATTACCTTAGAACAGCAGTCAGCAAATTTTGTATGTAAATGGCCAGTAGTAACTATTTTGAGCCATACTCTGTTGTAACTACTCAGCTTTGTGGTTGTAGCATGAAACCGTTCATAGACAATATGTAAACAAATAAGCATGGTTATGTTCCAATAATATTTTATTGTGAACTTTGAAATTTTAATTTCTGACAATTTTCACATTTCTAGAAATATTATTCTCTAAAACAATCCTCTGAAAATATTGCTTCAACTATTAAAAATGTAAAAATCACAATTAGTTCATGTACCATACAAAAACAGGTGGCAAGCTTCACCTAGGACATTTCTACTGAATGTGGTAGAGACTTGGAGAGGGCAAAGACTTTCTTCCCCACTCCACAAGTGGGTCTGGATTTTTCTGGTATCAGCCCATAGCAAACATGTATTTCTTGTCTATTTGTTACCTTAGACGCCAATTCCTATTTGTAAAGTTCTTTTTGAGAAAGACACACTTGTTCATTAATTGTGTTCTGGTTATGCATCCTATCTCACCAAATATTATTGATAGCAATGGGAAAGGAAGGAAGAAGCAAGTATTTATTGATCACCTTCTATAGTGAAAAAATATACAGGTATTCTGAAAGTGACTAAGGTGGTTCCAAACAACAGAGTCTTATAAACTTGAGGGATAATCACCCACCCCACAGGATAGATTAAAGAGCAGTCCAATGGCACAGATAAAAATAAATGTGTTTATAGGGTAGGAAGCCTCTGGTGTAATCCAAAGAATTGTGCAGTTGGCTCAGTTTTGAACCATACAATCCCTAGGAATCCTCTCATAGACTTCTCCTGCAAAAGGAGTGTCAATTTCCAGGATTACAGATTCATAGGGCTTTTCAAAAAACACTTCTTCCCTCTTAACCACAACCAATAGGTTCTCTCCTTTTCAGAGATTGGTTGGTAAATTGAAGGTGACCAGGATCTTTAGTATCAGAGTCAGGGCCTAACCAAGCCTAAGGCTCATTTAAAAGTTCATCTAAATCCATGGTTCAAGTTCTTTCCATAGAAGAATGACAACAGGGAAGGACTTTAAATAATGTCACGATCAAGGTTAGCTAAAGCAGTGTGCTTTTCATTATATGCATATTTATCACCCAAGGATATTGTTAGAATGAAGAATCTGATTCAGTCAGCTTGGTTTGCCATGACAAAATACCATAGCCTGGGTGGCTCAAACAACAGACATTTATTGCTTCCAGTGTTAGAGGGTAGGAAGTCCAAGATCAAAGTTCTGGCTAATTTGGATACTAGAAAGAACTCTCTTCCTAGCTTGCAGATGGCTGTATTCTCCCTGCCTGCTCCCATAATCTCTTTGTGTGTGTTTGTTGAAAGTGAAAGAAAGAGCATTAACTCTCTGGTGCACTTTTTTTTTTTTTCTTTTGAAGTTGGTTCTACGTTGGGTGTGGAGCCCAACATGAGGCTTGAACTCACAACCCTGAGATCAAGACCTGAGCCTAGACCAAGAGTTGGACACTTAATCAACCAAGCCACCCAGGCATCCCTTTGGTGCATCTTATAAGGACACTGATCCTATTGGATCCCACCCTTGTTACCTCATTTAACCTTAATTACCTCCTAAGAGGCCCTATCTCCAAATACAGTTACATTGGGGAGTTAGAACCTCAACATATGAATTTGAGGGAGAGGATAAAAAAGCAGTCCTTAGCAGTAGGTATCTGTGGGGCCCGAGAGCCTGCATTTTTTTTTTTTTTAAGATTTTATTTATCTATTTGACACAGAGAGATCACAAGTAGGCAGAGAGACAGGCGGGGGGGGGCGGGAAGCAGGCTCCCCGCTGAGCAGAGAAGCCGACTGGGGCACGATCCCAGGACCCTGAGATCATGACCTGAGCCGAAGGCAGAGGCTTAACCTCCTGAGCCACCCAGGTGCCCCGAGCCTGCATTTTTAAAAAGCTCTCAGGTGATATGGATGTTGTTGGCCTTTGGACCAGATTGTGGGTATTAGGGAACTAAAGTCTAAGGTCCCAGGTCCTGCTTTAGGAAAGAGTGATGGTGATCAACGAGGAATGGGATGACATACAGCTAATCACGACAATAAGGCTTGTTCAGGAATGATGCTGACAATGATAACACCGCAGCATCCTGTTTATATGTAAGATGTCACCAAAGAAAGCATAAAGACATGAAAATGGCAATGCCAATGGCAGCCAATTCTTGAACAAATGACCCCCAATGAAGCTGCCTTGAGCAGTATCTTTCAGATTTCTGGACCTCTTCTCAGACATGTGAAATTCTCCAGATCAAATGCTTCATGCTTCCAAATCTGAAAATCCGTTACCATAGACTGCTTCTCTGAAACATTATTAAAATTCATTTTCAGCTAATGGAAAGAGATAAGAACATCAGGATCATATGAGAAAAATAATCTTAGCATATAGGGAGGAAAGAAAATCCCATCTGAGTTTTCAAACTCATAGTTCTATTCACTCTATAGAGATAGGTCCAGCTTAAAAAAAGGATGAAAAATGAGGCCATTTTGTCATCTTTTATTTGGAGTTCTAATTTGTACATCACTGGCCAGGAGAACTGAGGACTAACTTTACAAAAAATCTGTATAAAAAAGAAAAGAAAAAGACAAAGGAAGGCATTCCCAGATGTATTTTGACAATTTCCTGCAGAAGAGGCTACTTAATTCTGGACTCAGGAATACCAGTTTTCTCTAGTGATATGTCAGTGGTTCTCAGAACTATTTTGGATATTCAGTCTTTATTTTCATTGACCATGAATTGGGCTCATTTGGATGTGAGGTCAGGCTACGGTATCCATATTGAGTTACTGGTATGAACTCAAAGTAAAACTTTGGAAGCTTCATTTGTAAATAATCTGATGCCTTTCTATTTCTTTCCACTGAAAAGTGGCAGGCATAAAAATAATTAACTAACATTCCAAGGCTTGAATTTGGGAGAACACTTTTTGGGATACTGCACAGACAATTTCAGACACTGGTTCATGGTAGGAGGACCAGCTGAATGTCTCCTCATTGCAAACATCCCTGGAAGCCTAGATTAGTGACTTAACCTCTCAGTCATTTTTTTGCACAGCCTTGAACAGAGCAACAGGAAGATTTGATTAAATCAACTGCCAGTATTCAAAGTTCCCATTTCATTCACAGTTTAAACCTTCTCACCAAGGACTAAGTTAACATGGCACAAATCAGTGGCAAAGGATTAAGCAAATATACTTTGCCTGAAGCTATCCTTCTGCATCAAAGAAAAAAAATCAAGCTGGCCTAAGTAGAGGAGCAGGGTAGAAGACTAGATTTTTTTTTTTTTTTTTTTTTTTTAGGATGCTCTCTCCTTGCTGCTGCTGCTGCTGCTGCTGCTGCTGCTTCTTCTTCTTCTTCTTCTTCTTCTTCTTCTTCTTCTTCTTCTTCTTCTTCTTCTTCTTCTTTTTCTTTTCCAAGTGAATATCATCATTGACCTGCTGCTTTTCCTAGAATCTATGCAGGAAGACTGATTTATGGAATCCAGAATACTAACAGATTTGTTTGAGTTATTTGAATATTAAGAGATCTTTACCAGCAATTCTTTTATTTGATTTCCAAGATCTAAAATTCTCAGTGATGTGTTGCTGGGGTCCTGAGCTTCAAGGGGTGGCGAGAAAAAGGACAAAAAGACATAAATTGGACTAAAGTGCTAAAATCATATTTAATAGTCATTGAACTATAAGTGTGAAGCTGTGCTTAATTACTTATGGACAAGTCTTTTGAGAAGATTACTTGTCTCCTTACTAGGGTGTTTAAACTGAATAAGGGAGTCCAACTGAGGAAATGCTGACCTTGCTTGTTTCTCTCTGCCCCTGAGCCTCCATTTCTAATCTCCAAGGCAGTCCCTCTGAACTGTAGCAGAAGAGAGTGTTGGATAGGGTGAAGCTTTCTTTTCCTTCACTCTACTTGGTGAACATTTCTGAGATCAGCCTTTCTTAAACATATACTTTTTGGCTTATTTGTCACCTTGCATATGTCAACGGCAGCACTGGATGGGTGACAAAGGAATCTGGGGTGAGCAGGAGATTATATTCAGATTTATAATGAGTAAGATGCCTCATACAGTGCCTTGTCCATTTCAGACACCTCAAACGCCACGTATTTGAAATAGAAGTTTGCCTTTCCTTTCAAATGTATTCTTCCTTTTCCATTTTCTGGCTTAGAGTAGTGGTGCCTTTACCTAGTTACCCAATCTCAAACTCTTACCTTTAACTCTCTTCACTTCCTATTCTCCACTTCCAGATGCCAGGACCCTTCCACTTCCAGACAGCTTCTCAATCTAGCTATTCTTTTTGATCCTACTCTTTCTGTATTTTAGGCTCTCATCATTTTGCTGTGGAATTATTTTCACTCTTCATCCAAGGGCATTGTTGCCAGAAGTGTCTTCTTTTGCATTTTGCTATTGCTTTTCTAATTTTTTAAAGTTGAGTAGGCACATTTTATTTGTTTTCACCCTTTATTTTTGTTTTAATTTTTCTAATATACTAAAAGCATTTAAAGCTATACATTTTCCTTTTTTTTTTTTTAAAGATTTTGTTTATTTATTTTTAAGAGAGAGATCACAAGTAGGCAGAGAGGCAGGCAGAGAGACAGGGGGAAGCAGGCTCCTGGCTGAGCAGAGAGCCCAATGTGGGGCTTGATCCCAGGACCCTGAGACCATGACCCGAGCCAAAGGCAGAGGCTTAACCCACTGAGCCAGGTGCCTCACTATATATTTTCCTTTGAACACAGCTTTAGCTGTGTCCTATCCTCTTTTGTATGAAATATTTTCTTTTTTATTAATTCCTAGACAATGATAAATTTTAGGTAGAACTTACCTATTATACAAAAGATAATTTAAAGGAATACCTCTTAATTTGCAACTAATTAAAATGTTTGGTAATCATTTATTATTGATTTATAATGCCAAAGGATTATAGTTAGAGATTATTACTCGTTCTTTTCTCTTTTTGGATAAGTGATACTTTGACTGGATAGGATTTTAGGATGATAATCCGTTTCTTTTAGTAATCCTTCTTTCTTTCTATAGGGTTATGTTGGTATTCTTTAGACACTAGTACTCCAGAGGACATAAAACCAGTTCTTTCTGTCAGAGTCTGTAAGATTTGCTCCCTGTATTTGAAATACAAGAATTTTATGAGTCTGTCTCAGGTTTTTGTTGTTGCTTTCCCCTCTCAATTTATCCTCTATAGGACTCAGCAGGGCTTGTAATCTGAAGCACTAGTATTTCTTCAGTTTAGGGAACATTTTCTTCTATTATTTGCTTAGGACTTTCCATGCACGTGTTACTTCATATCCTCAGGCATTTCCATTGTTAATGTGGTAAATCCTTTGGATTTGACTTCTGAGTCCCTTTCCTTATTCCACATGATTTCTACTTTGAAGGCTGGTTCTCTGTGCCTTGAGATGTTTTTTAACTTGATCTTCTAGATCAAGTTATTTTTGAATTCTCTTCTCAGCAGTGAGAATTCATTTTTTCAATTTGTCTACTGAACTTTTAAAAAATTCAGAAATATCATTCTCAGTTCCAAAAAGGCTTTTCTGTGCTCTAATTTTACCTTTGTCCTAATTACTTTTTTTTTTTTTTAAGATTTTTTATTTATTTACTTGACAGAGAGAGAGAGATCACAAGTAGGCAGAGAGGCAGGCAGAGAGAGAGAGAGGAGGAAGCAGGCTTTCCGCTGAGCAGAGAGCCCGATGCGGGGCTCGATCCCAGGACCCTGAGATCATGACCTGAGCTGAAGGCAGAGGCTTAACCCACTGAGCCACCCAGGCGCCCCTGTCCTAATTACTTTTATTAATGTCCTCTCTCTCTTCTATTAGTTATACTACAAATGAAGCTGCCAGCTCTACCTGCTCAGCCTAGTCTTTTTCCTTCTGGTTACAGAGTCTCCTTAAGTGGGTTGTAATTTTTCATTACCTACTTATTTTGTATGTTCTCTCAGTATCTGTACGGGTCAGGCTGTTGGGGCGTTCTATCAGTGATGGCAGAAGTGGGGACAGGAGGCATGCCACTGTCCATTCTTGTGAGCAGCTGGCCAGCAAGTAGGCAAACTAACTTTGGCTGACGTGCTGATTGAATCCTTTCTCAATATAATAGCCTGAGATCAATTTGGACTTACCCCATGTAGGTCCCAGAATATGAATTCCATATCTGTAGTCAGGAGAGATATAGTCCCATTCTAAGAGAAAGACAGATAGATATCTGCCAGATAGGCTGATTCTGGGAGCCACAAAATCCAAGGCCTTCATTTTCAGGCTCCTTCTGTGCTCTTGGTCATTAGGTGTTGCTGGAAGCTATGGAAACAGACCTTCCCCAATATGCTCTCCCCTTGATGTGTCCCCTGGGATCTGCCTCTAATCTCACTTTTGACTCCAGAGAAGGGAATGAAAAGGGCAGGGAACAATGACTGTGCTTTTTCTCTGGCAGCCACCTTCTCAGATTCCAAGTTATCTTCCTAAAGTGCAGGCATGATAATCCTAAGGCATTGGTTAATGTATCCTAATGCAGTGGCTCCCCATTGCATATAGCCCAGTGTCCAGACCCTAGGTCCTTCAAGCTGAGCCCTCCTCAAGCTGGATGCATTGAATCAGGCCACATATCCTATGCCGTATGCTTTCTGTCATGTTAGACTCTTCACTTTCCCTAATCCCATGCCACGTATTCCCCTTCCGTGTTGATGTAAACATTCCCTTCATCTGGTAGTGCCACGTCTTTCTCTGTCTTTGACTTTTGGTATTCTTCTCATTTTCTAATTCAGATACCACCTTTTACAGGAAGCCTCAGTTGGAATTTATTTTTCCCTCTTCAGTGCCCCTGTTGCTCCTATTTGTTCCTCAACAGCAGCACTTAACACAATCTGCCTTTTCATAGATTATCTGTGTACTTTTCCCCTCTCCCACCCCAAACCTTAAATAATGTGAAGGCAGGTTCCGGGACGGTTCCATTTTATCTTTTCCTGCAGTGTCTTGCATGATTTGTTCTTTGTAGTGTTGAACGGACAATGGAAAACAATTAAACTGGAAATTGATGGATCATTCCTGAGCTTTTCTTACTATAGGAAGGAGATCTAGCCATGAAGATCTGCTGAAGTTTAACAGAGGAACTGATGCCTAAGCGTCAGTTTACAGAATTCCAACTTCAGAAAAGTCCTCCGAATCCCGCAGAAATTATTTCCCACAGAAATAATTCCAATTATTTTCTTCTAGCCCACAGAGGTGTTATTGTACAAAGAGCAATGAGATGTGGAGTAACAGGGACCCTGGTCAGTCATAGTCACTGAATTTCACACAGAGCCTTCTCCTCCGTTGCCTGGGAGCATGAAGGTTAGTAAAGTAAAAGATGGCTGGCTGACACAACACATCCCAAGAGTTTGTGCTTTTCAGAAGACCTATTGTACGTGAAACATTAAAAAGAGGAACTTTGGAGAGGAAATGCCTCTGATATTTCAGGAAGTTTGAAAACATGCCTTGTGTTAGGAAGTAGAAAGATTAGACAAAAAAGTAAGGAGTAGTCCTATGAAGTGCACAAGAAAAGACGCTTCTTTTCAAAGGTATTTGCAAATGTGACTATAATGAAGCAAGATTCACCTTACTCATCTCTGATTACAAACTCCCACCTCATAGAAGCTGGACACAGGGCAGGGGAGTGAGAGTTACTATGCAGAGTCATTGGGTGGGAGAAGGGTATGCTGTGGAGGGAAAGAAGAATAGGAACTTACTAAAGAACCCTTCACCTGTCACCAGACCTCTGTGTAACTTGACAGTGAGCAAAGAAAGGGCTCTTGAGTGAACAACAATCTAATCTTGACATAGTCTAACCATTTCTCAGCTTGGGAGCCCCTTGGAATAGCTGGTCTCTGGTGCCATTTTCTTAATGTTGCTCTGGAAGTCATGTTGAAGGCATTAAAACACAGAGACCAGTATTATTAACTCTTTGTGTGTGTGTGTGTGTGTGTGTGTGTGTATTTATTGTAAAGATAAATTAAAAAAATTAACAACAACAAAACATATGCTCCAGGTTTGGATTCCAGCTTTGCCTCTTACTAGTTATGTGAATTTAGGACTAAGTTATTTGTGACTTACTTTCTTGGTCTGTAAAATGGGGATAATAAAAGCACCAACATTGGATCCTTGTGGATTTAAATGCATTAGGAACCGTAAAGTATTTCATTTATCAGTGCTTGATACTATTTGTTGTTTTTATTACATGTTGGCAACATCATTCTCTGTGATCCATTTTTCCCTCAGAACACATGCCAGAGAGAAAGATCTGGTGTATCCCTCCCGACCTGTGCAACTACAAATATACTTCAGCTAGAAAACATTTGCTATACAGTCAATTGCATTATTCAGGCAGATGGCTAGAGATTTTATAGACTGAAAAAGTCTAAAACAACTTTATATGTTATATGCAAAAGAAACAAACCAATATATTTATAAACTTTGGATATACACTTAGTTTTGATGTGGAGCCAATGGGGATTAGATTTTTTTTTTTTTGACTATACATAATCATTGTATCAGGCCAAAATATTGTGTTAGGAATAATCTAGGCATTAGTAAGAAGAAAAGTGATTATCACAATGACAAGCTGTCTCTTAAGCAATTTAAACATATACATGCATGACTATTATAAAGGATTAAAGCATATTCACTACTAAAAATGGCTAATTTAATTAAAAATGCAAATTAAAAAATTGAAATAAAAACAATGTTCTGGTTGGAAAGGAAATATAGATAGCACTTTGATGTTGATTCTTTGAATTTATTTCTTTTCTAACTTAGGATATTTAATACCAAATGCAGTATTACTAGGTGATTTTGGGAATGGGGAATGAGGCTGGTATTTTGCAAGTTTTCTTTCAAGGTGTATTTTTGGTTCCTCTCTACTAATGAAATTCAGTTTTAAGAACACTGAGTTCTTCTTCAGTTAGCTTTGGTTGACATGAGAGCAGATGGCCTCTGACAAAGCCTCTTTACTCTCTCATTTAGCAGTCTTTCAAAATGTTATTTTAAAATACTTTAGAGGTTCACAATGACCATTGCTAATCTGACAAAATCGGCTCTACCTCACCCCACAGAAAAGAGTGAAAAACTCTAGTGGGGCTGAACTCTAACCTAGACACTCGGATGCCCACTTGAATATGCTCCTGTTCCTAACTAAAGAGCCACATTGACTTTTTTTTTTTTCTTTTTCTCAAAAGACAGAGAATTTTTGATGCACCTTCCAGATTCCATTTATATCAGTGACATAATGGTGTCAGCTCTTTGAAGGAAGAAAGAAGAACACGCAACAACTGGTATTATATCGTTAAGTGCCCAAGAATCAATTACATCCTTGCTGAGACAAGAGGCAATTTTCCCATTTAAACTTCACAGATGTACGGACTGGCAAATTATTGTTGGGTTGTTGCTTCTTTTATTATAATTAACAATTAAAAAACACACGTTATCATGTAATTAGCTGTTTACTGACTATTAGTGGCTCAGGTCGTAGCAGAGACTTTATTTCCAAGGATGTGAACTACTAAAAAAGTATTTTAATCAACCCTTTTATATTCAGTCACTAGTGTGGAACCATTTTGGCCCCTCACAATTAAGCCACTGGAAATTTCCAAGCTGATCTGGGTTTATAAGAAGCATTTTGTAGAAACCTATCAGTTTCCTTTCTCAAAATACCCCTCAGAGTTAATTGATTCTCCATTTCTGGGAAATGTGGCAACACTTTTCTTGCATAACCCCCAGCCCAACCATCTTTTTTGCTCTTGTTCATCCCTAAATAAATGATTTTATCTCAATGTAGGTTCATATTATTTTTTTAAAAGATTTACTTAGAGAGAGAGAGAGCGAGCGAGCAGTGGAGAGGGGCAGAGGGAGAGAATCCCAAGCCAGCTTGCTGCTGAATGCACAGTCCAACACAGGGCTTGATCTCATGACCCTGAGATAACGACCTGAGCCAAAACCAAGAGTCGGACACTCAACTGACGGAGCCACCCAGCCACCCCAATGTAGGCTCATATTCTTAATATTTTTCAAACACAGACATGCAGTATGCATGACAAACTACTTTTACTCAAGGTCAACTAGACTTTCTTTGATCACCCTTATGTGTACAACCTATTTGAAGGAAGCTAATAATGAACAATGCCATGTTGGAAAAGGCATGAGAAATAGAAATTATTAAGTGTAACAGCAGATGACTATTCGTGATTATTAAGAGTTAACACTTATAAGGTGAGCTTATTATATGCTAGGCACTATTTTAAGTACTGCGTATGCTGTCCACATATTAACTCATTTAACTCAGCCAAGAGACTGAGAAATTCATCCACAACTACAGAACTTGCAAGTGGTGGTGCTGGAATTCAAATCCAGGCAGCTGGCCCCAGAGCCCATGTTTTCAGTCACTCTAGTCTATTAACATCTGTAAACCATGACCATTAAGGCAAAGTCAACCAATTTTTGTTTGTTTGTTTTTTAAATCTATAAAAATGAAATAAAAGAGGTTTGAAAAGCAATTTCTTCATGTTCTGATTGACAATCCATGCTGATGAGATTCCCAGGGAATGTTCCATTTGCTTACTCTGTGCTGCACAAAAGTGTGAAGAGGGTTAAACGTCCAGAAAATATCCATGAAAAATAATGGCAAAACTTATGCTTGTGTAAGAAACACCTTCATGAACATGAGAGATTACTGAAGTCTCTATCTAAGAAAAGGAACTGCCATATTTTGCTACATAATTAAAACTATTGTTATTATTCAGATATTTAGGCTACTTTTAAGGTATTCAAGCCTACTCTTGGGTCTTCCTCCTCTTGCATCAGGGCATCTTGTGTGGAGGAGTAAATGGTGGTTAATAATTATTAAGTAGGTACTTCTTACCTGTACCCTATCCTTTTACAAGATAGGGGAAAAGACAACGTACAATAGGTCAAGTAGTTAAATAAGGACAAGCGTTATGTGATGAAAAGGGAATGGGGTGGAGTGGGGGTGGGTAGAAAATTCTGGTTTCAGAAAACTCAGGGCTAGACATAGTTACTACAACTGAGCCCAGCACAAGGCAACAGTGCAACAGTGAAATGTGTCTTGGTTTCTGAGATTTCATCTTTTATCCTTATTCCCCACCCAGCTGCTGGCACTTAATGCTGATATTTCTCTCAGGCATGTCTCCTGAGGCTCCTTCCCCCCAGAGTCTCTTAGCTGGCTGTCAGCTCATCTCTTAGAAGCCACAGCTTGATATCGGCTTGAGAAACTACCTTTCCCGGGAGAGCTGGGGTAGAATAAATGAGAGCGCTTGGAAAACTGGAAAAGGTGTTACAAGTGTTTATTGTTATTATTAATGGGACATTTAAAGCAGTAATACCTTTAAATGAGGAAATTGAAGCAAATGGTAACTCAGGCAGTTATGTAGGCTGTTATGATGTGTGGATGACGTTCGAGGTGAGGGGCCCAACTTGGGACTCATATGACTGTGTGTAAAGCAGGCTTTGCCTTATTTTAGGGAGAGAGGAGGGAAGAAAGCAGGTGAAGGTAGAAGGCAAAGCCCCACTGAGTCTATTAGCAAGGAAAGGAGTGGAGGGAGAAGTCTATCTCTGCTACGTTCTAACCACAGTTATGGCACCTCAACTTCCCAAACACTGATTGACTGCCTGCTGTGTGCCAGCACCGATGCGGGAAGTTCCATGGTGATCCAGACATATCCTTGCCCTCAGTGAGCTCATGGCCTAGTGAATGTCACCGGTGAGCTTCTCCATGGCTGTCCAAACCCAGATACCCAGTTTTCGAGAGAGTCAGGCAGAGGTCTGGAAGGAAGGCTGTGACCCCTGGATGGAGATCGTTTCTGTAGAGAGGCAGAGGGTGCAGGGTCCTGGTCGTCAGTATGTAAGCCAAAGCCACTGTGTCAGCTGCACCTGTGATGCTAGACAAGCCCCAGCCAAGGCCAGGGTCACGGGCTATCCTGTGTTCGCACTGGGCTATGTAGACTGTAGAGGTCATCTCTTCGAAATCTGTTATTTTACAGATGAGGAAATTAAAGTCCAAAGATTCTGATTCACGAGGCAGTGAGCAGCGGGACTAGACATGGAAACCAGATGCTCTGATGCCTGTCCATGCCGTGCTTGGGCCTGAGCCACAGGCGCTTGGCAGCAATTAAAATGAGGACACACCTGGGGGGCAGGATATTTTCAGCCTGAGAGTCATTTACACTTTATGGTTCATGACTTCATTGAAGCCTTTTAGAGAACAGGTCTGGAAAGAGAGTAGAGAGAAATGGGAGCAGGTACCTAGGGTGAGGGAGAGCAGTTGGAGGCCACCAGAATCAAGCTTTGCTAACTCACAATGGGGCTCAGTCTCACACAGTCATGGGTCTCCCCACACCAGTGCCTTCAGGCCTTATCATTTTGGCTGACAGGGTAGAAACTTCTAACAAAACAGAAGTGAGCCCTGCAGTCTTAGGGCAATTCTGAGTGTTATGTCCACTCATTCATCCCTCTTTTCCACAAAGGCGGATTCCCAAGGCGGCACAGGGGCCCATCTTACTACCAAGTCAGTGATGCTCATGCAGAAAGGCAGGACATGGCAGCCCCAGGGGTCCATCTGGGGCCCCTGTGGAGGGAGCAGGGCAACCACAGTCAAGGTGGAACCTGGGGAAGCACCCTCTTCACTTGTAGCAGCTGCTTTAAGAACTTGGGGCAGTGCTGTTAGTCACTGACGCACCCGGTCCCCCAGCCCTTCTGTCCAGTCACCCTTCAGGTAGGGGTGATCACATGACCCTGTGGGGGCCAAAGGTACGTAAGTGAAAGAAAGTCTTTTTGTGGGGCTTTTAGGAGATTTGCTCTTCTGATTAAGGGGGGAAAAAAAAGGTGACGGATTCCTGTGTTATGCACACTCTCTTGCTTCTTCTTCCTGGAACTCAGGTCTGGGGCGCTCTTATGACCATGACAAACTAACACAGCAAGGATTGTAGGAAGAACCTATTAGCACTGCCATCATTGATTTTCCATACTCATTCTGGACAACTTCCTCCATATGTCTTAATATGTGAGACAAAAAAAGCCCCTTTTGTTGAAGCTGTAGGTTGGGTCCTTTCCTGGTTCTATGATAAGCAACGGTCCCAAGACTCAAGGCCTTTCGGAATCAGAGGCCACAAAACCTCTCCTGTCTCACCTCCTGCCACTTTCCTCCCTTCTCCAAACTACTTCTCTCCAATCGGAAAGGCACAGCTCTGAGAAGTCTCCCCTGGGAGAACTGCTTGCACACTCTGTCCTATGCTCTCACCTTGTTTGTCCCACTGACGACAGCACGTGAAACCATGTATTATTTGTTGATTTGCTCAGATTCTTTTAACTGTCTCCTAACTCGATTCCCGGCTTCCACCTTTGTCTCCTACACTGTATTCTCAAACGGTAGATGGAGCATCTCCTTTAAAACAACCATCAGGCCACATCCCTCCTCTTTGCAAAACCCCTACTGCCTCCTCATTTTTTTTCAAAGAAAAATGCAAAATCCTTACAATGGTCTCTAAGTCTCTGTATGATCCTCTGCCCCCATTACTTCTCCAACCTCTGGTCCTGCTAGTCTCCTTCCTATTCTAGCTCTTTAGCCACACCGGCCCACTTATGTGCTTTCAAAATGCTAGGCACACTCACCTTCTGGTTTTGTATAAGCTGTTCCTTGTACTAAGATGCTTTTCCTCCTTCCTCTCCTTCAAGTCTTTGCTTAGAACACCACTTCTTATTAGGCCTATCTGGACAATCCCAATTCAACCTGCAACCCAACCCCATTTTCTATACCCAGCCCTCCACTCCTTCCTTATTCTGCTCTACTGTTTTCTATAGGACCCATCATCTTCTCATATACTATGTGATTTACCTATTTATTTTGTGAATTGCTTTTAATTTGTTTCCTCTTGCCAGAACACAAGCTCCTTGAGGGCAAGAAGTTCTGTCTTTTTTGGTTAGCTAATTTATTTTAAGTGCCCAGAACAGTGCTTGGCAGATAAATATTTATTGAGTACATGAAAAAAACTGATTCATATAAGATTACCATAGCACTGAGGATGTACTATGCACCAAACCCTCTCAGCAACTTGGGCTGTGGTGGGAGTGAGAGGCTATCCTGGTCCCTGAGAATCTGTAGTTACCCCACTAGACTAATCCTAGTAATAGGCAGAGGGTGTTTATCATATAAAGGGAAAATAAGAATTTTTGCATTGATTTCCAGAGGACTACTTGGTTACAACCACATCTAAAATTCACACGGAAAAGGAAAACAGATGGTTCCAGGTCTGGGAGAACTTTGCAGAGAAAGATGTTGTTATAATGAGCTGGCTGCCCAGGAGTCTGTATTTACAGGGTTCTCTTCCCTGAGAATGGAGGCCAGCAGGCTGATCTTGCCAACATTTGATCCCAACTGAAGTCACCTCTCCCTTTTTTGACTATGGCTGAGGAATCAGAATCCAAGACATGACTTGACTGGACCAAAAACATCAACCAGCTCCATTGGCTATGAAGTTACAGCTCTAGGAATTTTATTTGAAATTAACAATGAAAGGATGAATTTAAACACAGCCCCTGGGCCAGCATTCCTTTTCATGCAAGTCTCACTAGATTTGATCATAAGAGTTAAACTTGATAAGTTTGCTCTTGATTTTATGTAAAAAATGGACAGTTCAGGTGATGGCTGCAAAGATTTCTTCCCTTTATTCAAATGTGTCAGGACATTAAGAACTCTTCCAGATTTTAACTTTTTGGCTCTTTGTTTAATGAGATGATCACTTGGTCCTTTGGAGAAGTCCTACACAAGCAGCATGGAGATTTATTTACTTTCATTAAAAAATACTGTGGTGAATACTTTTTATCGTGTGTTTTGATTCTGCTTATCCCTTTGATGGAAAAGTACAGTACTTTATAACCGATGGGCATTTTAGAAGATCAAGGAGATTCATTACCCTGGCAGTTTTTCATTTTCAGATAGAAATGAGTAGAAATTATCCAATTTCTCTCTTTATAATAACATCCAATGCATTTAGTGTCTAATTTCACACTGTCCCTTGATTTATGGCATTTGCCAGATTAATCGAGATCTGCTGATATTATAATAGGTTGGATGTGTCTTAACCCTATAAGCCTCAGGAGGCAGGCATAAAGAACAACACAAGGATAAACCTGTTTGATTCTCAAACGCACTCTAGAAAGCAAAATAATTTATATTCTATTTAACCATGTGTTTCTATCTTGACCAATTCCACCCCAAATCTTGAGGAAATGTGCAGATTCTTGGCAGCAGAAAGAATCTCTTAGAAACCTTTGTTAAAATCAACTGGAAAGTAAAGTAAGAGGGAGGTACATATCAAACCTTTAGAGTTTTGACAGTCTACATCTTCCATATCTTTGCATATTAAGTTTTCATCTAAGATCCCTTTCTACCTGCTCTCTATCTCACTAGAGAGTGACGCGTTGCAGATGGCCTTTGGATCAGGCTCTCCTGGTTCTACCACTAACTGACTGTGTGACTTTGAACAAATCAAACTCTCTTCATTTTCTTATCATTAAAGTGGGCCCAAAAACAAGACAAGAAGTCAAGTACATGGCACATAGTAGTATGATACTATGATGCCCACCTTCCTCCCCATCCCACCAACCCCCACATCATTTCCCCTACTTTAAACAATGTTTCAAGCTCCCTTCAAGTCCCAAGATGTTTTTCAAGGTAGTCTTCATCATGAATTATGGCATAGGATACTCTATTGACATGTGGGTGTAGTTCTATCTCTGCAAATACATTGAGAGTCATTGGAGGACTAGGTGTTCAACTGTGTTTCTTTAGTTTCCTACACAGTATCCTCATGGGTTATCTTTTCTGCTTATTTGGAAATCTCATGCTTAGTTGTCCTTATGATGACATCTCCTGTAGCTCCTCTGAGCTGAAGAAGTCTTCTTGAAAGAAAATCCTGTAATTTTCCTTTCTAGCCTCTGTACTGTGCTGTAGTTTTCCTTTCCAGTGTTCTATTGCAACCACTAACCACCTTCACCTCTTCTCGCTGGCCCCACCCAGTTTGAGGGCACAGGTCAAAAGAAAAATCCTCTGTAGTCCTCATTTCTCCAGAATCTGTTGATTCTCCTTCTGAAATGCTTTCCGTTCCTGCCCTGTCTCCCCTTGCCCAGGACCCTTACCCTAGGACAGGTGCTCCTCTTATCTCACCTGGATTCAGTCCCATCAATTTCCATCTCCCCCCATCTGGATCCATAACCTCTTCTGTGGGGCTGATTTGACTTGGGTAGAGCTCCTGTATCACCTCAGTGGCCTGCCTATAGAATCAAATCCCTCAGCCCTGTCCCAGCACACTCTGTGACCTCTCCACATTCAGCTCTCCCATTTCTTCATGCCCCCTGGGCTTCATCCTAACCCAGCTCATGTGGTCCCTCCCATGAGCCCCTTCTGGCCTCTCTTCTACCACTTGTTAGTTCTTCCCTGACCACCCAATGCTCAAATTGTCTGTAGCTCTGGACCTTGTTTTCTTTTAGAAGTCTTCTGTGCCTCTCTGTCATCAAGTTTTCCCATCCTTCAGCTGGAGTAAACTTCTACTGGCATCCTTAGGCCTTAGGAAGACCCCTTTAAGACATTTATTCCTCTCAACCTTGTCTTATATTTATTAAATATTTTGTATTATAAAAAATTCTATTTCTGGATGCTTTTATTCTCCTATTTGATTTTCTTATAAACATTTTGAGGAGAGAATGCATGACTGATATGTCTTTGCTTTTTAAAGGAGTTTTTTTGTTTTCCGATTACAAATACAAAGTACTTTATTTCTCTGAGTTGGAGGAAAGGCAATTGTAAACAGACAGTGAGGGAGCCTAAGTCCAATAGTCCTGTGTTTTCATGGTGAAGAAGATATCAAAGTCAAAGTTTTAAAGGAAGTTTCAAGTAATCTTTTTCAAAAAGTCATAATAATTTGTTTCTCTAATACTATTAAGGTGCTGAGCTTATATATTTCTACTTCCCAATATAATTTTATAGAAAACTCTATTGTCCAAAAGCATTTGTAGACTCATTGCAGAATACTTGTGAAATTCAGAAGTTGGAACAAGAGAGGATGTCTTCATCTTCAGTCTAACACTTTGCTGGTACATTAAACTTTCACTAAATTATCCTGAAGGAATGAATTAATGAAATCAAACTTTTCAGAAGATATGGGGCTTTGGAATAAGAAGACCAGGGTCATGTAGGTCTGGGACAGATATCCAGAGCAGCTGTGGGATGGCAGGATTTGAGGGGTGAAAAGAAGCCCCATTTAGATCTTTCCTGAAGGTTCCCTGCTTGAATGCCACTCAGTTCAAAATGGCACATGAGAATAGTTCTCTTAGTCTTCTCAGACCACTAATACACTCAGAGGGCAAATGCAATTATACACAAAATAGGACTCCTTGGCACTTTTTACACCCTTGCCTCTATGCCTAGGAACATACTAGGACTGGAGGTAGGGCCAGGAGAAATTGTATAGAAAGGGAAGTCACAGACATTGACAACAATCCTTTAAGATGATGGCACCAGTGTGTATCTCTCTAACTAACCAGCCCCCAAGGTCCAATCCAAGTGTCACTTAACCTTCTCTTGTCCTCAGGACACAACTTTCCTGTTTATCTCCAGTCTCTCTCTTGCCCTTCTCTTGTTCTAAATTCCTGTCAATCAGCCCTCACAGTACCTCTCCAAATACCAGGGCTGTGGGGGTTCCCACTGACATGGGGAGACGTGGGTTCCAGCCTGCCTGAGACTTACACTTGGTATCTGGGGTGAGAGCAATGGGTGGCAGGTAAAGGGTCTCGTCCTACTGCTGGCGAGCTCAGTGTCTGGCTGCCTTCCCGGACATGCCCCTCCCTCACTCCCACTGACTAATGAGCCAGATCCTGGCCTGTGAAAATTTATTATGAGAGCACTTAGTATTAGCATGAGGCCCTGTTGCCCGTCACTGCTCACAAAACATTTCGAGGCCTTCAGGTGGAAAGTGCTATAAATGCAAAACAGCCTCGCTAGGTCTTGTTCAGTCCATCAGCAAATGATAGGTGAGTTACCGTCCTGTTCCAAGGAGTCCCTTCCACTTTGGTCAGATGATTTGTGAAAAATCACAGCAGAAGCAAGGTCCTCTGCCTTGCTTTTTGCATGGTGCCGATGGAAGAGAAAATAGTAGAAGAACAGCTGCCCTGGTTCTTGGTCTAATACAGCAAAATAAAACGTTTCCTCTTCATGGACTGTAATTTGTGGCTAATTAGGTATAAATGCATTCCGGCTGATCAACTCTAATCCAGAGGTCAGCTGGTGTGTTTCCTAATGGACCAGCAAGAGAGAAGGCAAATGCTCATCACGGGGGAATGAGCATCCTCAGCTGAGATGTGCTGACGGTATCCATGTGAGCACTGCTCCTCTGTCTGAAAGGGGCTCTGCCTGGGGTCATCTTCCTCCTAGTTAGCACATCTTTAATGAGAACACTCAAAAATCACTTCCTTCTAAAGGCTTTGCACCACTCCCAGGATTATACACGGCCAGGCCAGAGCTAGATCTTCCTGTTATGTCTCAGGGTAGTATGTGCTATTCATGTATACCTCTTAACAGAATATCATCGTCTCACTGTCCCACCCACTAGACTCTGAACTCCATGAGGGCAGGACTGGGTCTGCCTTGGTTCCCCACTTTTGCTCCAGCTGCAGTGGCTGCCGCTTAGCAGCTGCTCGATATATTTTGAATAAAAGAATCGTAGACCATTAGCACCAAAAGGGACACTGAAGCCCTGAGACAGGACATAATTTGCCCAAAGACTCACTGCTCCTTGTGACAAATCGTATTTTCCTGATCTTAGTCCCACATTCTTTTCTACAGTCACTTGTGAGCCCCCACCCCTCAGAATGAAACAGCTGCTCCCAGAACCATCCTGGTCCATGACCTCAGCTCAGATTCCAGAATGGTACTCGGTGGACACAGGGTGGCTAGAGGAAAGGGACACCCAGTGAGAGCTGTATCATATCCAGCTCCCTCAGACTGTTAATGCATCCTGCTTCCTTTGAGGCACTGGGACACTGTATTGAGCTCAAGATCTAAGACTTTTACCCAGAAAACAGCTGATCTCTACTAGAAGAAAATTCGAAACCTGAGGCAGTCAACAGGCAGAAAGTAGGTCAAATTAAATTCTATAAGCAGGAGAAATCCCTGGTTAAATGATGGGAGACATGTTATGATCCTACTGACGGGTCTTGGGAAAAGAGATTCCCCACCCCCACTCTCCCAACTGGAGGGGGAAACAATGAAAGGACTTTACTTACCAGAAACATCTATTCTGCTCAGGGAAGAAAAATAGCTCTTAAGAGTATTCATGAAATAATTGTAACCAAGAGCAAGGCTATAAACATAACAGCATGAATGGTATAGAAAAATATAGAGAGCCAGGTGCACCAGAAAACACACTGTCTTTAAGTTAAATGGCTAGGTTCTCTCTTATGGTCACTAGAAAATTATAGAGGGGAGTTGTTAGCTTGGCATTTCCTTTTTCAATAGTAAATCAATGGATCCTTCATTTTCACTAAATTGTTTTCCTGCCCTCCAGGGAAAATATGACACAAGCATAATGCAGATGCGGAAAGCAAAGGCCAGGCTGGGACAAAACATTTAATTAAATCCCCTTTTGTAAAATAACCTTCCTTCAGCTTGACAAATGGATGAAGCAAAATGTGCTTATACAGGCAAAACAATTAACCAGGTCCATAACAGTTTATAACTAGCATGGATCAATCGCAGGTGGTAATTCATTTTACTGCTTGTCACGTGTGCTGGGGGAGGGGGAGGGGTGGAGATGCCGGGTCTCCTCAGAGTGGTGGCTTCGGAACAACAACTCTTTGCTCCCTCACGGAGCAGAGGTTTGTGCTGGCCTTGGCAGTGCCCAGGGTTCTGTGCTGAAAGATCAGGGTAGAAACGGGTTCTGCTGAGAACTCCCTGGTGTGCGTGCATGCACATGCGTGCTAAGGGCTGGGAGATGAGTGCAGGGAGTTCTCAAAGGAAGTACAGTCCAGCGGCTCAAGCTGCGGAACTCAGGCCTCTTGGTCTGCCCAGGGCTATTGCTGCAAGAAGATGCTGCTTCCTGTGTCTTTACTAAAGTGAATTCATTTGTTGATTAAGTCATTTATGAAACTGCTCCATTTTTACAGCATTAAACTTGTGTGATTGCCCACTCTGTGCTACCCACGGCTGCAAGTGATGGGGATGTAAAGATCAATGAGCAGTGTCTGTACCTGGAACAATCACACAGCCCAGTAGCAGTAATGGCACACAATCATTATAGGAACTGATCACAGGCACCATTCTGAGCCTTTTCTATTCGTTCATCTCTCATGCTAACCATATGTAGTAGGTGCTATTGTCCCCATCTTGCAGGTGATGAAACAGAGGTACAGGAAGGTGAAATAACTTGCCTCAAGTCACCCAGCTAAGGATACTCAGATTAGTACTCCAGTAGGTGGCCCTCTGAACCCCTGTTCCTAGACACAACCTCCCACTGCTTCTTGCTAAGCTAACTATACCTTCAGAGTCCAGGGAGGGGGGCGCAGGGAACACGGGGTCAGTTGTCTGTGGGATCAGGAAAGAGTCACAGAGAAGAAGTAGCCACAACTCAGCACCAGGTGGAAAATGGAGTGGGAAGGAAATTGGGCAAAAGGGCAGCCGGAGCCTCGTAGTGGGCTACCTGTCACACCCTGGCTTCGTGGAGTCATGTAGCTTTCACACACATGTAATCTGTCCCTCAGTCAAGGGCCAAATTTTGGGATCATGTCATACATTTCTGTGTCCCCATGCCCTCATTCCCCAGAGCAGCCAATAAATGCACAGTGAAAGAAAAGAAAGGAAAGGCAGAGAACACAGAGACGTGGTCTCTGGGAGGAGGCTGAGCAGTCTGTTCTGGCCCTGGCAAGGGGAGTGGAAGCAGTTCAGGGGGGTGAGTGACAACAAGCACATCACAAAGCAGAAGCCAGTCAGGCTAGGGGCAGAGGTGACTTTTCTAAAGCTCTGGCACCTAACTCTGGGCTTTTAAAGTGAAGCCCACAGTGGCTCTCTGGGTTCAGGAGTTCAGATGCTACCTGGGTGCCAAACCCAGTCTGCGCCTGACATTGTGGGCTTTCCAGGGCAGTGGAATTAGTCAACGCAAGTTGCATTGTCTTCATGCTCACTTAAGCCACATTCAAACTGTGTTTATAGCAGGAAAGGGACAGTTAAGATGGAGTGAATGGTGCAGTAAACAAGCTATGCTGATGCTAGCTGAGAATGTTATTTGACTTTTGTTTGCCACTTTACTCTGCAGGGGAGACCCACCTCAGGATTTTACAAGCTCTGAAAACACAGAATTTCATAATGTTTCCTGTAGGAAATCAAAAGGTCTTTAAGGCATTCTAATGATTTCTTTAATTGCTGCTATGCTAATACTATTTGAATTCTGGGAGATTTCCCCATTGTTTATTGTTGGCAGTGTGGGAACACACCCTACTGGGTACATGAAGATATTAATGAAATGAGCCATAGGAAGCTGGAGGAGTTCTCCAAGACTTTGCTTCCCAAGGCAGCGTCTTTACTGAACATCGTGATTCTGTCTCTTTGATGTGAAATTCTAGAACGATCACAGAGGGTTTTATGGTAGAAAACCACTTCAACAGTGCATCCCCCAAAGGATTTTTGCTGGCAAAACTGAAGCTATTTAAATATGTTCATATAGAAGAGGCTTTAAAACAAGCCTGGCATAACTTTATGAGTTGCTATAGTTTTAAGGGTGTTGTTCTTGGGAATTCTATTTACTGAATTGCAGTCACCTCCATTCTGTGCTGTCAGAAGTCCGTCCGTTCTTGTCCTTTCATACATGCTCACCCTTCTCCATGATCTTACTGTGCTGATATAGATATTCTTGTTTACACAGTTTTTTTTTCCTTTTTATCTTATCTTTCTATTCCTTCCCTTCCATCAAAACTCACATATGCTAAGTCTCATTTTCTCAGGGCTCCCTTTTCTGTTTGCCCAAATGGTAAACAGTAACTGACAATCTCATCTGTATTCATGAGTAAATGTGATGAACTAGAATCCTTCTCAATACTTCTCCCAACCCCTCTCTCCAGTTTGTGGTAGAATACCTGTTTTATAGGTGCTCTTTGGAGCTTTAAACGGTATTTCAGTCCACATGAAGAAGAGTATGGAGCTCTGCTAGGGGAACTGAAAGTTGTATTTGTAAATAAGGTGGGACCCTTATGGAAAATCTTGGATGAAAAGTTTAAGCATCAAACTATGTGTCATTCCTACTGTGTCAGATATCTTAGCATATACTCATAGCCACTTTCTTGTAGCCATCACTGTCTCTAACTTTTCTAAAGAATCTGCAGGTTAGCCAGATGCATCCTGGCAGGTAAGCAGGGTATATCTCTCAAGTGTTTAGATCACCCAAGACTGTAATTGCTAATTTCATGTGAACTAATACATGCACTTTCTTATTTTTAGGAGAAAATTTTGTCATCTTTCGATGCACAGAGTTATATTGTGGTGGGTTTTGTGTGTTCAAGATGGCCTGTGAAGAAAGAAAGTCTTTTCTATGCCAGCATCTTGTAGGTCCTTTTCCCAGAATTCCTCACATTGGCCCTGTACACTAAGTTTAGCTATACGTAAAGTGTTTTTAAAAATATCCTCTGGACAGCAGGTCATATACTTATCCATCCTTCTATCCTTCCTTCCTTCCTTCCATCCATCCATCCATCCATCCATCCATCCATCATTTTATTGAATCAGGTCACTTGTCATTCCCTTTTCCCAAATTTTCTAATAGTTTGCCATCACCGTTATGATAAATTTGACTCCTTCTCATGGTTAACAAGTTCCTACATACCCCAAATCCTGCCTATCCCTCCTATAACTGCACATTTCTCCCTCCACAAGAAGCATAGGCTTTCTCATGTTCCTTGAAGGCCTTTTTGCTCACTATTCCTTTTGTTCCGAACCTCCTCCACTGAGACACTTAACAACATTCAGGTCTCTGATCCAAAGTTACCTTCCCAAAAGGTTTTCTTTTCTAAAATAGAGCCTCCTGTCCCCTGACCCCATAGTGTCCCCTTACCCCACTTAACTTTTTATCCCAACACTTACTTAAGATCATCACCATAGAAGATCACAGATACTTATTTGGTTTCTACTGGTCACTCTTCCTACAATATAAACCCCAGGAAAGTAGGATCTTAGTCTTTTCTCCTCTTTGCTCTACCCCCAGAGCAAAGACTAGCAGAGACTAGAGAAACACCTAACAATAGTAGGCAGTCAATACATATTCACTGAATAAATGTATGACTGTCTGAGGTAAGTAATGAACAACAAATCTTTGACAGTTTCCTGGGCTTTGGAACAGGAAGTATTGGGTACAAACCCAAGCTGTCCTCCTCCTTGAACGTGCAGTCCTGGCTGAGTCCTTGTTTTTTGTGTACCTCAGTTTCTCTCCTACAAAATGGGAACTGTGTTATCCCCCCTTCTACAGATGAAGGTAATTGAAACTTACCTTTTACAGATGAAGGTAGCTGAGACACAGGAAATGGTGGATCTAGGATCCAAATCTAGTTTTAAGTCCAGGTCCGGTTCTCTTTTGCCTCTAAATTCAATTGTATTCTACTGCTAGACTATTTGTTGGGTCCATAGAGACAAATGGGACACAATTAATTAGTGCCCCTGCAAGTTCACAGATTGATAGAGGGGGGCCAGACAGAAACAGACTACACTGAGGAAGAGTGAGTACCTGGACAAGGCAAGAGAAGGAAATGTTTAACTCGCTAGGAATATAGTTGGGATGGAAAATATTTGCTAGTCAAAAGGGAGAGGTGTTCCTCTCCCTCTGCAGCTCCCCCTGCTCCTTCTCCCTCTCTCTTGCTCACTCTGTCTCTCTCTCTCTCTATCTTATGTAAATAAATAAAATACTAAAAGAAAAGGGGGGAGTGGTCATTTTAGGTAGGAAAAAACAACATGTTGCAAAAGCACTGGTATGTGAAGTGTTCGGGGGTTGAGCACCTGCGTGGTCTTGCTGTGCTGGAGTGGGAGAGGGTGGGCAGGCGAGAGGGGATGAGGGCTGCAGATGCAGGCATCGGCTCGATAGAATTCTACCCTGTAACTCTAATGGTGACACACACATATAGATACATGTATTGACTAAAATGAACATACAGTGACAACTTAATACAAACAATAAGGTGGGCTTCTCACACTTTCTGAAAGGACTCAATGTATTGCTACAAGGCAGTTTCTCGGTAAAGATATGCCCTCTTTTTTTTTTTTTTTTTTTAAAGGTTTTCTTTATTTATTTGACAGAGATCACAGGTGGGCAGAGAGGCAGGCAGAGAGAGAGGAAGGGAAGCAGGGAGCCCGATGCGGGGCCCGATCCCAGGACCCTGGGATCATGACCTGAGCTGAAGGCAAAGGCTTTAACCTGCTGAGCCACCCAGGAGCCCCAACATGCCCTCTATTTTAATAAAACAGAGAATCATTTTTAGCTCCCCAGCTCAGAAGCCTCAGCAAGCTCTCTAGGCTTAAAAACCAGACGCAGAGCTATCAGCTTTTGTAAATCGCTTGCTACCCATATAAATCCTAACTTTTAAAACCCACATGTTTCAAGTAATTTTTATTAGTATGGTGAAATGAAATAGGACTGGTGATACCAGCTAGTAGGGACTAACAGAAGCTTGTTTAGGCGTGCTGTAGGACGGGAGAGGACACAGTGCAGTATAAGGAAACTGTGTGGGTCTGTGGGATCTGATCTGGTAGGAGCTGGGGATGAAGGGGATGAAGGGACAAGGATTTTCCTACTTCAGTTGGAAGAATGTTCTCCGGGGTTATGACCCTTTGACGGTTTCCAGTACTTGAGCATTTAAGCCACGTAAAATATGACTAAGGACTCTAGTTACAGCCTCTGGGAAAGAAAGAGGTTTTTGAATCCCTTGGAACCCCTTCTCGCTGAACAGACACAGGAAAGCCTGGTATACAACAAGCCATCCCTAGAGGTGAACAGAGCAGGGCAGAAGTGGGGGAAGGTCAGAAGATTTTATTTTGAGGCAAGGTTTAGAATCCTTTGTGTCACATCATGCTTTCCGTTTAGGATTTCTCAAAGCTACCACAGCCTCCCAAACTCCTCCCGAACTCCTCCCGTACTCCTCAAACACGCACCTGCTATACTGATGAGGCAAGCGTCGTTTTAAGGTTTTAAGCATAATAGTATTTTAAGATGTAACCTCATTTGCTACTCGTTTAATTGCTGCTTTGTAATGTTTTATCTATTTTAATTACTGTTTTAATGTACTGCTTGTACCCTGAGGTGCTTCGGTGAATGGTACTATTTTAAGAAATGAAGAATTAAATAAACAAATAACTTAACAGATGAGGAATCACATTAGTCAAACCTGTGTCTAAATGAGCATTTGTTATTTGCCCGGTGTTGAGTGTTAACAAGCAGTCGTCTCTCTTTCAAGCATAAGGACCGAGCTGTGACATCCAAGGTCAGACACGGGGCATGGGTAAAACTGGGAATGGAAGGAAATATTCCCAAGGGTTCTCTTAGTTTCCAATAACTAGAATTCATGCTCTTATGTTTAAGTTTGATCTTATGTCCTCAACAAGTCTTTAAAAGTAACAATAGCTCTAATGAAGGCAAAAGTATATATTTTCCACTTAACTCTAGTAGCAATTGAATTGTAGTTCTCTTGGCCAGGGAACAAATTCCATAGACCCAGTTCTTAACCTGAGTCATGTTACCCTTAGTCACACACTTGATAGCATTCCTTGGCCTAATAAAGTAGGAAATAGACTGTTGGCTTGGAGTTTCCTGACTTGAGTAGGTGCTGTAATGACATAACTCCCCTCCAAACCCCCACAGCCACACTGAGCTTTTTATTTCCATATTTAATCACAGGCCAGGTCAAAACAGTAGATGAAATTTCATAAAACAGTAGTAGTTACGCCTAGATGTTTTTACTGACTTCCTAAAAACACTTTGGAATCAGCTCCAACCGCGTTTATAAATGAAAAAGGAAATGAAGCTCAACACCCCAGCCACAAAGTTCTTTGGTCCTGAATTGGCTAGATGCCCAGATTTCCTTTACGTAAACAGGATCAAATGTGAGGCCAACCAGCTGTAAACTAAAGATTCTGGCCTCCCAGACCCTCATGGTTAATGATGCCAAAGAAGTTGTCCAGTTTCTCCAAACCTGTGATGCAACTTTTTAGTATGGAGAAACCAGGCAGATGGATGCAATCAGTCCAGGGACTGGCACAGAGGCTTAGAGCCCTTGGAGCAAAAGTGGATCATGAAGTACAAAAGAAAACAATTTAATCACACCTCCCCCCTCACCCCAACGTGCATGCATACGCTCATGCACACACACACACACACGCTTCTACAGTCTCCCATGATTTTTTATTAATCTCAGTTTAAAAAAAAGTCATCTGGTCACTTGTAATCACAGAAATAATCTCAGTTTAGTAATAACTATGTTCAATTACATGTAATAATACCATCAGGTGAATTTCATTCAAAGTGAATCCCCAGTTTAGGCCTGCTGCAAGGGTCAAGTCCCTCTTTCTATCCTACTATCCTACCTCTATCCTACTACTCCTTCTATCCTCCTACTTGCAAGCTGGGCCTCTCCAAGGTCAGGGAACAGGAGGAGGAGGAGTGATCAGCATGGAAGAAAGATGATGTCTGCCTGGTATGACTATGGACTTGTTTCCCTTTGGCTAGAGCAGATATTGGAAGCTGACTGGTGCAAGCATTTTCAGGGTTCTTCAGAGGTCCATCCACTGCTGAGCTCTTTAATCTGTGGATTTCTGACATGGATCATGTGTTCCATCCACCCCTCTCTTGGCCTTGAACATATTACTGTATAGACCCAGCTTTTTCCCACTGTGATCTCCTCACCTCTCCAGGCGAGATTCTAGGGTAGAGTCTAAGACAACTCCTTACAGGCTTTCACTATTATATCACACAATCAGTCAACAAGAAACATACAACATACAAGAACATAGAAACGTACTTGATGGGAATGTATCAACTTCCGAAACTATGGATCTCACTCTGTTCTAGGCTGCTTCAGCCAGCTTCCGGCCCTTTAGATTTCTCAGATGAATCAAGCAGCAGGTCTGCCACTGGGTTTCTCAATCTTCTGGGGACAGGTATCGGGCTTGCCAATGGTCTCACTGAATCTCATTTCATGGTGTTAAGATGAGGGGCAAATCTTCTCTGTGTTGTTCTTTCTTATGGGAGATGGGACTCATACATCTACCTTGGCCAATGGCATGTGAGTTGATGTGATACACATCACGAGCAGGTAGAAACTTTTAGAAACTTTAGGAGTTTCAGCCCCTTGTTATTTTCTTTGTCATGAAATAATAGCATGTTCCAAGTGGGGCTGCTTCCTTAGTCTGTGTGTTAGAATGATACAACAGACAAGAGCCCCCACCAAACTGCAGCCACATGGAGTCAAGCCAAGATGAGTGGCAGATGAGAGGCCAGAGGAGTCAGGCAATCCTGGAGCTGACCCCTAGTCTTTATATAATTTGAAGAAGAAACATATCTTTGTGAATGCAAATCATCTAGATATTTGGGCTTGTATTTCTGCAGCAAAAACTGACTTGTACACTAGCCAAGTAATACCCAGGAAGGTGTTAGGAAAATTAGCATGAGCATGTCCTAGAGTCTAAATGAAGACAAAGGTTTCAAGTAAGAAGGAGGATCACTTGAATTACTACATGTTGTTGAAAGTCCAATAAAAATGAAAAGTGGGGCTTCACCATTGGATTTAGCAACATGGAGGGGGACATTAAGACTAATGAGAACAGTTTTGCTAGAATGATGGGGACCATTGTGTGTTCAGAGTAGGTTCAAGAGAGATTGAGAGGACAGGATTTGTAGGCACTGTGAGTTGAAACTCTTTTGAGAGATAAAGGACAGCAAAGAATGAAGCTGTGGCTGGAGGAGGATGGGTGAGCAAGAAAAGTTTTTTATTTTTACTTAATAAAGATGAAAGTAATTAAAGTAATTAAGTTTTTAAATTATTCAGTGAATAGGACAAAATGACGATATGAGCGAGAAGAGAGACAGTACTGGAGTGATGTCTTCCAATAAATGAGGGAGGATGTGACTAACACACAAATAACTGGAGCAAGATCAGTTTGTTCCTGATGAAATAATGGAGGTGGAACTTAAGGGCACTGATACAGGGAGGTAGGTAGATATAGGGAGAACTTGTGGAAGTTATCTTTTGCTTGTATTCTCTTAGTGAATGGAGGAGATCATCTGAAAGAGAAAGCTTGGGAAGAGATAACGGGGACCTGAGGGGCAGGCTGAAGGTGTGAATGATGCCATCTGGCAGAGTTGGAAGGTTGATGGGCTAGGGAACTTTAGGATAATTGCTGGGCAGCCCCCAAAGTCCCTGAAAGCCTACTGCATGCCAAGCATTGAGCATGCTAAGCATGTCAAGCTGAGAGACAAAGGGAAGAGATCCAGACCTTGCCCTCAGAAGTCTCACAGTCTGAGGTAGAGAGCTATCATTTAGTTTTATCAGTGATCCATGAATTACTTCTGTGAGATATGGTCTATCAATCAGGAAAGGAAGCATGGGGACTGTGGTGGGAGCCCAAAGCAGGGAAGAACCAATTTTAGCTGGGGAATAGGATGTTGCTAAAAAGACAAAAGTTCTCAGAGGAGAAGACTGGTTCCTAGTCTAAGGCATGAAGGACAAATAGGAGTCATCTAGGTAATGAGAGGGGGAGGCTGTTCTGGTAGAGAGAAGCCCTGTACAGAGGAGGTAGTGTGGCCTGGGTGGGGGAAACAGAAGTATTTCAATATAGCTGAGCTATGTGTGTGTGCATGTGTGTGTGTGTGTGTATGTATACATGTGCACATGCATGCTTATGTATGGACTCCCATGCATGCATTTTAGGAGGAGGAATGTATGTGGAACCGAGTGACTCCTAGAGATACATGTGTTGAATGCCATGATCAGCAACACTCTGCCTTAATATTTCCACATGATGTGTGTCACATACTTGAAACTATCTCCGTATCTCTGCCCAAACCCCATATATTATTGCAAATACACTTGGAAGAAGCCAAAATTTTAATGTTGTTATCTATTTTTGTAGCTTGTATTATAGGACACATTGAACAACCCAGTGAGAAGTTCAATGTAAGATATAAATACAGGCCAGATTTCTATATCACCTTGGTGTCCTATTGAATTACACAGATTAGGGATTTGGCTCAGTGATTGAAAAAAAGTCCTAGTTAAATGTTTACACTGAGGACTGGAGACAGAAACATTAAGTAGAACAAAAAAAATCAAAACTATACTATCAATATACATCAATAGATTTACAAAATACATTTACTCCTATAGCTTTGTGTTTCTTTTGTTGCCAACAAAAAAAATTCTCCAAAAACTGTCACTCAAAGTTTACCTTGAAAAAGGAAAGAGTGAAAGTCATAGTTTACAAATACTCTGCGTGACTTCTGTTTAAAATTGTTTTCAGTTAGTCGTCCATAATGGTGCCCTTGCTAAATTCCTACTCCAACATTTTTGAATACCCAGAAAAGGCAAACAATTCCAGTACCATTGAAAGCCCAAAATAATGGCAAGTGAGTGTTAGAATCTCCTAAGAATTTTCAATAATCATAATGTTTATAGAGCTATTTTCAGAAAAGCAACAAGGGGCCTATCCCTACCTCATGGAATATCACCTCCTTGCCTATCTGCAAGAGAGCAGAAACACGCTGTTTAGGGAATTTGTACCAACCAAAAAAACCTATGGCAAAGACTCATTGGGCAGTGGTGGAAGGTGGGATTTGGGGGTGTTGTGTCAGCTACACAAAGGCAGAGACTTTGCCTCTTCAATGCTTTACTGGTTGCTGGCACAGAATAGAAGCACAAGAAATATTTGTTGAATGAATGTGAATGAATGAAGGAAAAGATGGGGGACATAAGTTGGCATTTGCATTCTGTGGAGTGTATGTCCTTTATGTAGAATTGTAGCCAAGGATGAAGGTGAGGAGATGCCAGGAGTATAGTATGCTATATTGGCTCAAAGGGCCTGAAAACTAACAGTGAGGACAAAGAAAAATCTACACATATGTGGCATAGCTTCAAAAATGAATATTTGCTTGATCCTAGGGCCTGGGTTATAAATGTTGCAAATTGACTTGCTAGCTATGGCTCCAAGAAAAGAATGTGATGAGCAACCAGATGGTCATTGGGGAGCGCCAAGGGCAATCCACACACCTGTCTACTGGCAAATATCAAGTCTGGGGAAATTTCTTCATATTAAGATACTAGCAAAGACAAGAAAAGTAGCATAGAACTTAACAAGATACTCTATAGAATAAAGAAAAAGAAACATCTTCCTGAAGACCTAGAAGAAATGAGCTTCTGGAATTATGGTAAAGTTTTAGAAAACTGTTCAGGATCCTCAAAAACATGCAATAATTCTAGACTATAAGAAGCAGGCTGGAAAGTCACCAAGAAAAGAATAAATTACATTGCTAGTATTTAATTCAACCTTACCAGAAAGTAATATGGCAGAATGCATTTTGGACTTTAAAAAATATTTTACCCCTTGACTCTTTAATCCCATGTTTAAAGACCTACTCTAAGAAAATAATCGGAAATATAAAAATTTTTATCCAGGTATATATGCAAGTAATAATCACAGTGTCATTTATGATAGTTTGAGATAATTCTAGTTCAATGTATTCTAATACCAATTTAAACAAATAATCTTGGTACATTTATATAATTTTGTTATTCAGTCCTTAAAAATAAAATTAGAAAGTTTATCATGCTGTATTTTTTGAAGATTTATTTATTTATTTTTAGAGAGAAAACGTGAGTCAGGGGAAGGGCAGAGGGAGAGGGAGAATCTCAAGTAGGCTTCCCAGTGCAAGGCTCTATCCCATGAACCTGAACTCATGACCTGAACTGAAATCAAGAGATGGATGTTTAATTTACTGGGCCATGCAGGCACCCCTATCATGCTGTATTTTTAAGTAAAAAAAATAACAAATCTGAATTTTTTTTTAAAAGATTATTTGCAAAATAATGTCTATAGAAAAATGTACTAAAATGTTAACTGTAATTATCTCTGTGTAAAAGGACCTCAGGTGAATATTATCTTTTAAAGTAATTTTTTAGTTTTCTAATTTTATGTAATAAGGACGTATTAGTTTATACCCATAAAAATTAAGCACTTGCTTAAATGCATGGTACTGGCCAATGAGACAGTGACAGATTACTGTTTGAAACACACATATTTTCTCCCCTTTCTTTCAGAATTCCACCGAAATGACAAGAGTGCTATACAAACATGAATAGATCCATGACGACAGAATACTGCAGAAAGAAAAGGGGGGGATTATTTTGATGACTAGACCAGAATAAACTACAACCTACCCGGACAAAGGCTATAGGCAGCACTACTCTGTGAAGAACTTGGGGAGCCACACCAGAGGGGTAGGGAAGAAAGCCAGGTGGTGGTGGCCCCAGACTGGGCTGAACAAATCCATTTGGCATCTCTGCTTGAGTTTTCCAAACAAAGGCAGTAGTTTGCTTGGGAGAGGGGGACTCATGTGTGGGTGCTGTGCCTGAGGAGAGAGTCAAAAAAGTCTCAAGGGGACATCAGATGACTCTTAATGTTCAAACTGAAGCTTGCAAAAAGTGAGAAAAAAGCAGCAGTGCCACTGAGAAGCCAACTGTTGAGATGCTTTTGTACCATCATCTCTAAATATGGTGCCACCTCAGTATAGACCAATTACATTCTACTTTATGAACCTGACACTGAAATGGGTGGAACACTCTTCCCACTTAAAAAAAAAAAAAAAAAAGCTAATGTTCTTCAAGCATTCCTTGTACTGAGTACAATGAAACCTGCATTCAAGCATATTTTGCCTCTCATGGGCAATTCCCTGTCTTAAGCAATTTCTTCAAAGTGACTCTGTATGATAGAATCCAGCACTTATTTTTAAAAACTCCATTTAAAATCTCATATTTTGGCTATGCAATTGATCTTTCGGGTGGTAGCTAAATGGGAGTTTTATTGCAACTCTTTGGATTTTACACAGTAATTTTTCTTAAACCATTTCATTAAGGTTTAAAATGCATACTAGCAGGTAAAAGATTATAACAGATTAAAAAATAAGACTTTATTTTCTGAAGAGAAGTTAAGGATCCTGGGGAATTAAATGATGTTGATCAAAACACTGAAATCTATTTCAAGCAACACTAGCTCACTGCTCGCTTATAACCAAAAGAGGATGGGGGGAAGGAGAGGAAGTCCCACTGTTTAGTGCTTATAAAAATGACTTCTCTAGGTTGCTTTCACTCTTTATTTTAGTATTTCACATCACCAGGACTAGAGGATAGAAAAGGGGCATGAACATGTAAGAAGGATATGAGCACTTTAAGTTTTATTTCTGGGATGGGAAAGATAGAGCTGACAATTTGAAGATTTTTTAACTATCATAAAATGAGATATCACACATGACACACTGGATATATATAAAAGGCTTCATAAAATCAGAATGCAAGGCCTTGATAACAAAAAAATTTTAGTGGGAAATTTAATGTACCTTATTTGGAATCTGATATCTAGTAAAAATATAGACAAGGACATAGAAAATTTGAGTAACATAATCAAGAAACTTAATTTAATATATCTGTATAGATATAAGAGCAATATATATATATATAGCAAATACAGGGGTGTCTGAGTGGCTCATTTCTTTAAGCAACTGCCTTTGGCTCAGGTCATAATCCTGGAGTCCTGGAATCAAGTCCCACATCAGGCTTCCTGCGCGGCGGGGAGTCTGTTTCTCCCACTGACCCGTCCCCTCTCATGTTCTCTCTCCCTCTTGTTCTCTCTCTCTCTCTCTCTCTCTACTAAATAAATAAATAAACTTTAGAAAAGAAAGGGCAAATATACTTTTTTTTTGGTCCACGGAACATGCACCCCAATCAGTCATGCTCTTGATCACAAAGAAAATCTTATATTTTAAAAGTAGAATCATTATGTTACATCCTCATAATTTGATAAATTAAAAACAAATTATAAAAAGGTTTTCAGAAATTGTAATCATTTAGTAAACTAAGAAACTCTCAAAAACTTATCTCTCAAAGAGAAACAAAAAGTGAATGATCTCAAATGTACTCATGGAATCAGGCAAAGATCATCAATGGATGCTAAAAAAAGGAGGTAAAAGATTGTTGGAAACAGGATATTCACATGGTACTAAGTATTGCCCCATAGGTTAAAAATTAATTACGAAGGTAAAACTGTACCTTCACAGTGGAGGTTACCACTATAACCATATGAACAAACTCAGCATAAACAGACCGTAAATGCCCGCTGACATGAAATGTGCACTATTGAGCATGTAACATCATCCATGAATATTCTTGCCAAAAACATTCAACTTGAATTTCAAGCCTGGATCTAATTTCCTGTTTACAGGAAATGTAGCAGAGAGAGAAAAATATATTAATTGATGTTATGAGGAAACAAACAAGTCCCAAATGTGGAATAGTGTGCAAAACAAGTGACCTGGTTTCTCTAAAAATCAGCGTCATTAAAAAAAAAAAAAAAAAAAGAAGGGGCGCCTGGGTGGTTCAGTAGGTTAAGCCTCTGCCTTCAGCTCAGGTCATGATCCCAGGGTTCTGGGATCAAGTCTCACATGGGGCTCCTTGCTCAGCGGGGAGTCTGCTTCCCCTCTCTCTCTGCCTGACTTTCTGCCTACTTGTGATCTCTCTCTCTCTCTGTCAAATAAATAAATAAAATCTTAAAAAAAAAAAAAGAAGAAGAAGAAACTGATTTAAAGAGCCTAAAAAAAAAAAATTACCAAATGCAGTATATAACCTTGACTGGATTCTGAATTTTAAAAAACATCTATATGGGGCTCAGTGGGTTGTGTCTGACTCTTGATTTAGGCTCAGGTCATGATCTCAGGGTCCTGAGATTGAGCCCCCCACCCCCAATTGCATCAGGTTCTGTGCTCAGCAGGGAGTCTACTTCTCCTTCTTCTCCTTTCCCTCCACCCCTCCCCCTACCCATGCACACACCCTCTCTAAAATAAATAAATAAATATTTAAAAAAACCTGTACAATATATATTTTCTTGCAATAACTGGGGAAATCTAAATATGTACTGTTATGCTAAAAACTATTCTGGTTTTTTAAAATGTATTTTTAAGCATCCTAATGGTTATCTAAGAGAATGTCCTTGTTTTTCAGGGATGTGTGCTTCAGCATTGAGATACGATATGATAAGTATATGATATCTGTCCTTACATTCAAATGATTCAGTGAAAAATAAAAGAATAAATAACAAGCACTTATATATTTAAGATTGGTGATATATATGTATATGCAGAGAAGGATAAAAAAGCAAAATGGAAAAATTCTTAATGATGGATAAAATGAGGTGAAGGGTATATGGATATTTTACTAATTGGTTGAACCATATGAAACTACAAATACTTGACCATTTTTGAGGTACAAAATGACAATTTTATAGTTGAATATACCAATTACCATAGGAGACCTGGAAAGGTGGTTAAAGACCTACCATTAAAAAATAACTTCAGGTAACCAGGTGGTTTTACAGGCTTCTAACTAGCCTTTAAAGACTTGACCATTTCTATGCTATTTCAGACCATAAAAAAATAGAAACGTCTTTAGTTCACGTTATGAATATAGCACAACCTTAATAATATCTAAACCAAATAAATACAGCTTCTGCTTCCCAAAAGAGAAAAGAAAACTATAGATTAATTTCAGTAATTATTATAGATATGAAACTGTAGGAAAAATTGCTATTCTGAGAATATTAGGATAATTCATTATCAGAACAACCACCAATGTTTCATCACATCAATAAAGTAGAAGAAAAAACTACGTGATTATCTCAACGCTTGCTAAAAATGCTATTGAAATTCATTTGATGTGTTCAGTAAAAGCTGTGAGTAAAGCACGGTTACTTAATGAGTGCTAGGTACTGCTCAAAGGACTTTAACATATATCTTGTCATTTAAACTTCCCATATTTAATCTTCAGAGATATATGCTGTTATCCCCAATTTATTCTCTAGGTCAAATGTCTAGGAGGGGGATCCTGAGTCACATAGTAATTATATATTTAACTTCATAAGAATCTTTTAAAATGATTTACGGATTGGCCGTACACTTTTGCATTTCCGAAAGCAATGTTCAGAATGTTCCAGCAATGTCTCACTAGCAACTCTTTTCAAGTCTGTAACTTATGTTTTCATTCTCTTAACAGCAAAATATATTTCATTTTAATGAAGTCTAATTAATCTTTTTTTCTTTTAGGGATGGTGTTAGTATTATGAAGATTTTCTATTACACTTTCTTCTAGACATTTTATATTTTACATTTTGATCTATGATACATTTTGAGTTAATTTTTGTAGAAAGTCTGAGGTTTAAGTCAAGATTTTTTTTTTAAATCTTTGGATATTGTATTAAGTTTCTATTGTTGTGTAACAAATTACCACAATGTTAGGGGCTTAAAATAACACCTATGTACTAATTCGCAGTTTTGTAGATCAGATGTCTGGCATAGTGTTGACTAGATCTTTTGCTCACGGTATCATAATGCTAAAATCAAGGTGTGAGCTGGTCTGAATTCTTGTATGGAGGCCGTAGGGGAAAGTCTGCTTCCAAGTTCATTCTCGCTGTTGGTAGAATTCAGTTCCTTATAGTTGTATGCCTATGACTCCCTTTTTTAATATCAGGAATGCTCTCAGGAACTAGAGCTTGCCCACATTCCTTCCATCTTCAAGCAGCAACAGGGCATCAAATCCTTCTTGTATTCTGAATCTCTGAATTCCTCTTCTATAACCAGGCAGAGAAAACTTTCTATTTGTAGAAAGGCTAATGTAAACACTCCTCAGATAATATCCCTATTTCAAAGTCAACTGTGCCATGTAATGTAACCTAAGCCTGGGAGTCATATTTGCAGTTCCCAGGATTATGCAAGGCGTGAACATCAGACTGAGAAGGGACAGGAAATGTTGGGAGGCATTTTCGAATTCTCCCTGACGCAAATACCCAATTATTCCAATACCATGTGTGGAAAATACTGTCCCTATTTCTTTGAATTGCCTTTGTACCTTTGTTAAATCAATGAGGCTTGTCATTGGGTCTATTTTGGACTCTTTTCTGTTTGGTTCACTTGCTTGTCCCTTTCATCGATATCACATTTCCTGGTTATAGCAGTTTTATGGTAAGTCTTAAAATCAAGTAATGGGAGTTTACATCTTAATTTTTCTTTTTCAAATTTGGCTTAGTTAATTCTAGTCTCTGCTTTTCTTTCTAAACTCAAAAATTAATTTATCTGTATCTATGAAATATTCAGCTGGAATTTTGATCAGATTTATTAAGTTTATGGATCAGTTTATGGGGAATTGATAACTAAGTTGGGTCTTTAATCCATAAACATATTATGATTCTCCATTTATTTAGGTCTTTCTTGATTTCTTTCATTGGCATTTTTGTAGTTTTCAGTATACAGATCTTGCATGTGGGTTATTAGATTATTTTCCTAAATACTGGAACTTTTTGGAGCTATTGTTAGTATTTTTAAAAAATTAATTATTTTCCAATTGCTCATTTTAAAGATATATATGTACATACATACATATATAGATAAAGTTTTTGAGTATTGACCTTGTATCCTAGAACTTAGTTACACTCGTTTATTATTTCGGTTTTTTGTTTTTTCCAAATTCTTTGTATCTATATAGATAATTATATTGTCTGCAAAGTAGGTGGTTATATTTCTTCCTTTCCAATCTTTATGAATCTTACAGATTTTTCTTGCCTTATGGCACTGACTAGGATTACCAGTACAACGTTGAATAGAACTGATGAGTGGATATTCTTGAGTCATTCCTCATATTACGAAGAAAGTATTCAGTCTTCCGCTATTAAATATAATGTTAGCTATGGGTTTTTGTAGATGTCTTTTACCAGTTTAAGGATGTTTCCTTCTATTCCTAGTTTGCTAAGAGGTTTTTCGTTTTTTTTTTAACATGAATGAAAATTGTTTTTTACTAAATGCTTTGTCTGCATCAATTGATATGATCTTTTAACTATTAATATGACAGGTTTTATTGATTGATATTTGAATATTGGACCAGTCTTGCATTCCTAGGACCAATCTCATATAGTTGTGTTTAGTCTTTTTATGCATTGCTAGATTTATTTGCTAATATTTTATTTTGCATCTATGGTCATGTAATTTTGTCTATAATTTTACTTTCTTGTGATGTTATTGTTTGGCTTTGATATTTGAGTAATCCTGGCCTCTTAAAATAAATTGGAAAAAATTTCTTCCTCATCTATCTTGGAAGAGATAATTTAGATTTAGTGTTATATCCTCTTCCAAAGAAGATTTTGCCAGTAAAACCATCTGGGCCTGGAGTTTTCTTTTTTGGAGTGTTTCAAACTATGAATTCTATTTCTTTAATAGATACAAGATAGTTCAGTTTATTTCTTCCTAAATCGTTTTTGGTAGGTTATCAAGGATTGTTACATTTCATCCATTTTGTTGAATTTATGTCCACAGAGTTACTCATAGTATTCTCTAATTATCATTTTCATGTCTTTAAGGTCTGTCATGATATTCCACTTTCATTTTCTATACTCATAATTTACATCTTTTATTTTTCTTTTTGTTAGCTGACTAGAAATTTATAATCATTATTTATCCTTTCGAAGAACTAGATTTTGGTAACTGATTTCTCTCTATTCTTTTGTGATCGATTTTATTGGTTTCTGCACAAATCTTTTATGATCCTTCCTTTTGGTTGCTTTGGGTTTAGTTTGTACTCTTCACCTTCCATTTCTGAATGATTAGATTGCTGATTTGAAAATTTACTTATCTTCTAATATAAGCATTTAGAGCTACAAATTTATTTTTGAACAAGTGCTTTAACTGCATCCCATAAATTTTGATATGCTAAATTTCCATTTTCCTTCAAGATATTTTCTAATTTCTAATAGATATTGTCTATTTTGCTGTATCTGCCTGCGCTTGAAAAGAATATGTATCGTGCTGCTGTTGGGTGGAGTGTTCTATAAATGTCAATTAAATCTAGTGGTTAATGGTATTACTCAATTCTTCTATTCTCTTGCTGATATTCTAATACCAATCACTTAGGGAGGAGTATTGCAGTTTCCAATCAAGTGTGAATTTGTCTATTTTTCCTTTCGGATGTACCTGTGTTACATATTTACATGTATGCTTCATGTATTTTACGGTTATGTTATTAGGTACATACACATTTTTATACTCGTATCTTTCCTGGTAAGTTGACCCTTTAACATCATTGTGTAATGGCCTCTTTGTCCTTGAGAAATTTTCTTGTCCTAAAGACAATTTTGTCTGATATTAATATGACCATTCCAGCTTTTGGTGTTTGGTGTTTGCATGGTATATATGTTTTACATCTTTTTTATTTTTTAGTACTTAACCTTCTTATATTTTTATGCTCAAAGTGGATTTCTTATAGAGAGCATATTAGCATATAGTTGAGTGTTATTTTTGTCACTTTGATGATCTCTTTTTAAAAAAATTATATCTTTATACCACTTAAATTGAATGTAGTTATTGATGTCTTAAGGTTTAGAATTGCCATCTTATTATTTGTTTTCTGTTTGTTGCTTTTTTTTTCTTCTTTTTCTCCTACCTTCTTTGGCATTATCTGAATTTGTTGTGTACTCCATATCAGTTATTGAATTTTTTACTATATCTCTTTGTTTAGACATTTTTAGTGGTTGAACTAGAAATTATAATATAAATACTTAATTTTCACAGTCTACTTTGAACTAATATTTAATTACTGGAGGTGGAATGTAGAAAACTTACCACCTTACAGGTTCCTTTAATGACTCCTTTTTTTGAAAACTCCATAAGACAATGTTAAAATTTTTCTTACAAGAATCATATATATTTGAAAGATATTAAGAGGAAAATATAGCCTATTATATTAAACAGATATTTACTGTATTTTTGCTCTTCCTTCATTTCTGTTGTTCAAAGTTTCCCTCTAATATTTCCCTTCTATCTGAAAAAATTTCTTGGCGTTTTTAAATAGTAAGTCTGCTAGTGAAAAACTGTATTCTTACTTTTGTACAAATTGGATAATTTCTGATAATCTGTCTTTAAGTTCACTTACTCATCTGTCATCCTTTATTTTGCTGTTAATCCAATCCAGTGAATGTTTCATTTTGTTATTGCATTTTCAGTTCTAAAATTTCCATTTCTTTCTTTCTGGTAGCTTCTATTTCTCTGCTGGCTTTTCCCCCTTTTTCTATTTGTTTCCATTGTGCTTGCCCTTCCTGGAGCATGGTTATAATAGCTGCTTTAAAGTCTTGATCTGCTCATTCCAAAATCTGTGTCATCTTGGGTTTAGTATCTGTTGATTGTTTTCTCTCTTGTGAGATAGTAAGATTTTTCTGTTTTTTAAATGCTAACTAATTTTGGATTTATCCTGAAAATTTTAAATAATTTTTTAAGTGACTCTGGATCTAGGTATGTTAAGTGACATAGGATTCTCCTATCATGAATGTTGATATTGTCTTTTACCAGGTAATCAACCGCATTAGGTTCAAGACATAATCTTTCTGGTCTTGTGGTAGTCTTCTTGCCTGTGGTTTTAATGTCAGTTGTTTCAAAGTCTTTGGAGTGTGTTCATATCCATCCTGAATGTGTGCCATCCAGTGTCCTGCCTGGAATTTGAGTGATTCTCTACCTTGTTGCTCATTTCTCAAAGCCTTTGGTGTGCTGTTAAGGGTCAGATACATGCCTACACAACTTGGAGGAGAGCTCCAAAATTTATACACAACTTTATTAGATCACTTTTTTGTTCTCTCTCCACGCTATGATCTCCTCCACAGGGCTTTCATTTCCCTACACTGTTACATGTTTCCCTTAATTTTTCCATAATATTATTCCTGCGTCAGAGCTCAAGCAGTGAAAGGATTAAGAGAGAAAAAAGATTCAATGGGAATTCTTTCCAAAGTCTTAGAACCTGAGTCCCCCTGGTTGGATTTTAAGGATCTGCCCTACTACTGCTGCCATCACCACTGCTGCTGCCTCTGGATTGCCTAGCATTGGGATGAGGGAATGAAATAAATAACAAAAATGTACCCAAGTGATTTCCCCCATTCTTCTGACCCACGGGAGCTCCTTTCCTGTTCCTTGTGCCCCAGACAGAAAATTTCTCTTAAAGTTCTGTCTTCCTTGTTACATATTTCTGGTCTTTGAATTCCTTTTGTGTCCAGGTCAAGAGATTCCAGAGAGGAAAAAAATAGGAACTTTACTGCTGGTTTGATAGTAGCTACTCTGAATTCTGGTTTCCTTCCCCAATCTGTCTGCTACTATTTATTTACCTTTAAGAGCCCTTAGATAACTGCTACATGCATTCTGTTCAGGGCTTCTAGTTACATTTAGTGTAAGAGACCTGGGGGAGTAGCTATAATTACTTAGTGTTGACCAGAACTGGAGCCCCCTCCATGGACTTTTGAATAATAAGTTTTATCTATTGAATTTAAAACCACTTTTTTTTCAGTCTTCATCTATTACCTAAAGTAAAGATACATCTATTCCTTAAAGTAAAGCACCTATATTGGATCATACTTTATGATAACAGGCTAATAAATTCCCTTCAATAGAGCAGAATGTTCATTGTTTGGTAAACTTAATAGATGAGTGAAGCTTATTATATCGATGTCCTCAAGAACATGTTGGAGAAGATAAATAAGAACGTGCTTAGTGGAGGGTAGCTGGCAGTGTGAAGATAAAGGCTGTTATCTCTGGAACTAGGAAGATTCTGTACACAGAAAGAAAGCATATTAAAGAACCCAGATGGCATCAGAAGCAAATTTAGGAGCTTCTAGTTCATATACTTGGTATAAATTAAGGATATTTTTAGATCAACAGTAAGTTATGACTGTTTTCCAATATCTTTAATAGAATATGTCAAAATAGATTGATATAAGCAATAAATATCTGGAGTTGTGAAACATTTTTTAGATGAACCTATAGAAAATAGAACATAATTTTACATGGGGGTTAAGGATAAGGAATATAAAGGAATATAAAATCTACATTCAAATGAGTAAATTGGTTTTCTATGTTTCATGACAGGAGGTATTTCTGAGGTCTGTGTATTGATAGAAATTAATACAAAATATTCAAATTGGTAGAAAAATCAATGTAAAATAATAAAATTAATACAAATTGATGAAATAGTACAAATTAAGTATCAGATAAGATTCTAAGCCAAGCTTATGTTAAGAAGAAAACAGAAGCATGCTCTAGAATCTTCTGAGCTGTTAGATAATGGTAATGCTTTTTGTAAGTATTCTTAACAGGCTTATCATTTTGAATGCAGAAATAGGAGCTGCCTATAAAATTGATGAATCTAGTTACTAGTTAACATGAACTAAAGTCTCCAGGGACTATTTTTTTTCTGCTTCCCATGTAAACCATGCTTTCACAAATACAATTAATAATATTTGTATATATATATGTATGTGTGTGTATACATATGCCACAATCAGTAAAAGAGTGTTTGGATAAGGAAAAGCTCATAGTTGGTCATTTGTGTATTGTTATAGAAACATTTGTTGAGCACTGACTATTTGCCCTAAATTCTTCATACATGCAGCATTCAATCCTTATAACAATCCAAAGAGGTAGGTATTATTATTCTACTTTAACAGATAAGGAGGGATAGAGAGTCTGAATTTATTGCTCAAGATTCCACAACTAGTAAAGGAAGGAGGCAAGGTTGGTACCCACACCATTCAGCCCCAGATTATGAGTGCTGACTTACTATATAAATATACCAGTGAAGCAAATTATGAAACATGCATGAGACTTTGGATACTAAAAAGGAAACTCAACAGAACACAACTAGATATTGAGGGAACTTAATTATCTGAATTCCTCCACTATATTAAATTGACATTTTTTCACCTCAGTTATAAAGTCTGTAAGCAGGTGTATTTAACTCTGTTATTGTTTAAAATTAAAAAATACTACAAAGGATAGTTCTCCCAATCCATCTGTGTTTATTCCTATGATGGCTGTTATTAAAAAGTTTGTAGTCAGTGGGTATAAACAATAAAGAAATCATTCTTGCATGGCATAAAATTTTTAACTAAAATAATGATGGTGGTGGAGACTTTGTGCTTTCTAAGTCATTCTCTCTTGCAAAGGACACAGGTCAGTGTATTAATTTTTGTGTGATATGTGGAAGAGGCCAACAAAAGGCTGACTTGGGATCCTGAATGGGGCTGGGAGATAGGTGTGCTGGTGACAAATTCCTACAATTCCAAATTCCTACAACTGAGGAAGACAAGCTTTCCCACTTAGCTACTTTGGACCATGGTTATCCTCGTTTACCTTTAACATTTCTCTGCGCTATAAACAAGTCAACCCAATCACTCATGATGGATGAAGATTTCCTGTGTTTGTTTTTAACAGGCCTGTCTTGGTTATAAAAGCACATTTCTTTTTCCCAGAGGATTTGTTAATCAAGGTAGATTGCAGGCATCAGGAATAAACTCATTTATTTAGGGCCATGGAAGAATACCCTAGTTGGGCATGCAGGCCATGGGCTCAAGCTACCTGGGCTGGGGTCTGTCTCTATAGCCCAACAGCCCAATCCTGGGTCAGTTTGCCAGGTTTTATACACCCTAGAAGGTAGCTATCATTATCCTATTTTATATTAGAGGCTGAGTCACAGGAAGGTTTTGTGTCTTGTACTCTGTTATTTAGTACCTGGCACAGATTAAGTACTTCATAATGACCATTACTGTTTGAAAGGTTAGAAGCCAAAGCCTGGAAGCTACAGAAATCATCTTGCTGAGGGCACTTTCTAATGTCGTCTGGAACATAAGTTCTGTATTGCTCCAGTGTGTAAAGTTTTCTGTACTGTGATTGAGGTATTTTGAAGAGATGGGTCCAGCATTCCTGTGTGGGGGAGCCCGGGAAAGTTTTGCACTATGGTATAAGCTCCATTCTCACGTGCTTGGTTAGCTCTATGTGGTGCCCTTTCCTAAACCAAGGATGGAGCTACCAACCCAAATCAGTTACCACTGCCAGAGAGTTCTACCCTGTTGGTCTTTGAGGTTTATTTGTAAGCATGTGTGATCATTTGGTGGATAAACCTGTTTATTGGTTTCTGTAGGGAAAAAGACTGACACCCTTGAACTTTGGTTTCTTGGCTAACAACAAAGCTAATCCTTGAAGACTGAAGGTTGGGTTTTCCTTACCACCAGTATTAATGTATTCCACAGAAGGGAGGAGGTCCGGATTCTAATCAAGAAACCATTCTTCTTTCTTTTACATGAAAACCTCCCAAATAATACTGCAGGAATCTTTTCTTTTTCTTTAGAATTTTGAGAAACAAAGTTCCGTGGTTTATTTGAAATGCTACATTAAGAATTATTATTTTTTAAAACAAAGTAGTTTTAGGACAAGAAATCTGAATGTGCTGAAGACAAGACTTAATGGAGAATTTGTTTTATGTATGTATGTATGTATGTATGTATGTATGTATAGCAAGAGCAGGGGGAGGGGCAGAAAGAGAAGGAGAGAAAGAATCCTAAACAGGCTCCGTACCTAGCATGGAGCCAGATGCAGGGCTCAATCTCCTGACCCTGAGATCATGGGCTAAGCCGAAATCAAGTGTCAGATGGTTAACTGACTGAGCCACTGAGGTGTCTTCAAGTTTTTATTTAAATTCTAATTAGTTAACACATAGTGTAATATTGGTTTCAGGAGTAGAATTTAGTGTTTCTCCACTTATATATAACACTCAGTGCTCATCATATGTCCTCCCTAATACCCATCACCCATTTAGCCCATTCCTTCCCTACCTTCCCTCCATCAACCCTCAATTTGTCCTCTACAGTTAAGAGTCTCTTATGGTTTGCATCCCTCTTTTTTTCCCTTTCCCCTATGTTCATCTGTTGTGTTGCTTAAATTTCACATCTGAGTGAAATCATATGGTATTTGTCTTTCTCTGACTCACTTGTTTTGCTTAGCATAATATACTCAAGTTCATCCATGTCATGGTAAATGGTAAGATTTCATTCTATTTGATGGCTGAGTAATATTCCATTACATATGTATGATATATATATGTCAGATGGGCATTTGGGCTCTTTCCATAATTTGGCTATTGTGGACATCGCTGCTATAAACATTGGGATGCATGTTTCCCTTTGAATCAATATTTTTGTGTCCTTTGGGTAAATATTTAGTAATGCAATTTTTAGGTTATAAGGTATTTCTATTTTTAATTTTTTGGGGAACATCCTTACTGTTTTCCACAGTGCCTTCACCAGTTTGAATTTCCACCAAGAGTGTAAGAGGGTTCCCTTTTCTCTGCATCCTTGGCAACATCTGTTGTTCCCTGTGTTCTTAATTTTAGCCATTCTGACTGGTGTGAGGTGATATCTTATCATAGTTTTGGTTTATATTTCCCTGACAATGAGTGATGTTGAGCATCTTTTCATTTGTCTGTTAGCCATCTGGATGTCTTCTTTGGAAAAATGTCTATTCATGTCTTCTGCCCACTTCTTGACTGGATTATTTGTTTTTAGGGTGCTGAGTTTGGTAAGTTCTTTATAGATTTTGAACACTAGCCCTTTATGTGATATATCCTCTCCCATTCCGCAGATTCCCTTTTACCTTTGTTGACTGTTTGCTTTGCTGTGCAGAAGCTTTTCCTCTTGATAAAGTTCCAATAGTTCATTTTTGCTTTTGTTTCCCATGCCTTTGGAGACACGTACAGTAAGATGTTGTTACAGCTGATGTCAAGGAGGTTGTCGCCTGTGTTCTCTAGGATTTTGATGGTGTCCTTTCTTACATTCAGGTCTTTCATCAATTTTGAGTTTATTTTGGGGAATGTTGTAAGAAAGTGGTCCAGTTTCATTTCTTTGCATGTTGCTGTCCAGTTTTCCCCAAACCATTTATTGAACAGACTGTCTTTTTTCCATTGAATATTCTTTCCCACATTGTTGAAATTAGTTGACCATATAGCTGTGGGTCCATTCCTGGATTTTCTATTCTGTTCCATTGAATTGTGTGTCTGTTTTTGTGCCAGTATCATACTGTCTTTATGACTACAGCTTTGTAATATAGCTTGTAGTGCAGAATTGTGATTACAGCTTTGTAATATAGCTTGTAGTGCAGAATTGTGATGCCTCCACTTTGCTTTTTCTTTTTCATGATAACTTTGGCTATTTGGGGTTTTTTGTGGTTCCATACAAATTTTAGAATTGTTTGTTTTAGTTCTATGAAAAATGCTGGTGTATTTTGATAGGGTCTGCATTAAATGAGTAGCTTGTTTTGGATTATATAAAGATCATTCAGAATTTCTCTAGCACAGGATCATTGCTGGTTTAAAGTCATTTCTATGAAAGTGCAATTCATATTAATACTATCAATTTTTACCTTATCTAAAACATTTTATCTGCATCCTATTGTGATAGTTTGAGGCTAAGTGGCAAATTTTATTGGGTAAAAACTAACTCAACTACATACTAATAATTTAAAAAGAAGATGTAGAATTAAAAGAAATCAAGAATGGAAGGCAATGTAAAGTGTATAAATAAATTATATACCAAGTGAGGAAGTTTGTGTTTATTCACTATCACATTTTCATTCCTACTTCTAGGGCTTCTCCATTCAGATCATTTTATTAAAACTCCAATTTACTTATATTCTGGTATTTTATAGAAAGAGTCTGACATGAAAGTTGGTTAATGAGGCATTGCTCTATAAACAAGCAAAGCCTTGATAAATACAGTCTAAAATAATAGTCAATTATCATTTAAAAGCTATGATGGAATTGAAGATTTCTTTGACAACACTATAAACCATGACAGCAAAGTAGAACATATGATGATGGTATCACTAATACATGGTTAATCCAAATTTACGTCATGTTTGTGTGTGTACTTGTACACACATTAACTTACGTTCTTATTCTTTTTTTTTTTAATTTCTTTTTCTTTTTTTTTAGTGGTGGGGGAGACAGAGGGAGAGGGAGAGAGAGAATCCCTAACAGGCTCTGCACCCAAAGTGGAGCCTGATGGGGGCTTGATCTACAACCCTGAGATCATGACCTGAGCCAAAATCAAGAGTTGGACGCCCAACCAACTGAGCTACCCAGGAGCCCCTGTTCCTATTCCTATTCTTTTATGCTCTATTTCCCTCCCATTTATCAATGCATTGTGACTCTTCCTTCTCATGTTATCCTCTGCCTCCCTCCAGTATAAGTGTAAAGAGTTTAAACTGGAGGCGTAGATGCACCTGGCCCTGGGCAACTTGAGTCAAATCTGACAGTATTTATTATTAGCCCATCTTCACCTGGGATTAGGAAGTCTCAATCAGTGATTACCAAAATATGGCCCTAGAACCAGAAGCATGAGCATTGCCTAAAAATGCAAATTCTTAGGCTCTGACCCAGATCTATTAGATCAGAAACCTGCGGGCAGGGGCCCAGTCCTCTGGGTATTAATGAGCACTCCAGGTGATTCTGATGCTTATTCAAGTTTGAGAGCCACTGGTCTCACCTTAGTCTTGCTGCCCTGTATCCTTTATGCCTGAGTGGATTTCCTGGGTACTTACATATCTATGAATTTCAATTTTCCTTCTCTGATTGTCTCCTGACTGGGTCTCTGATCTCTCTGACTGGATTTCCACTGATTCCAGATTTAACACTTTAGTTCCCCACGGAGATTTCCACCCTGCCTATTATACTGCAGCCCTGTCAGCCCCTTTCCCTAAATACATCATAGCTCTGCCTTTACTGCCCCCCTCTCCAGGCTGGTCACCAAGTCTGGCCTTGAATAAGTTGGGCTATTTTGAGCTAATTCCCACTGGGGCATCTCCATGACCTGACAATCCCCAGCAGGCCATTATAATGCTGGTCTAAGCTGACCTACAGACCCTTCAATTGTGGATACTGTGGTTGACATCAATATCCTTCCTTTTTAGGCCCTGTTGTATAGATGATCATTCGAACCTGCCTAAAGTCCCATTGTTATACTCCCCTCTCTCTGCTGTTCTGGATATCAAGAGACTGCATAGGCTATGCCATCTATTTGAAATCAATGGATACCTTTGGAAAATACTATAAGAGAGGTAAATACTTCAGGGTAAAACATATTCTTGATTTGGGGATGACCTCTTCAAGGTAAAGAAAGACAACAGTAGAAAATAAGTTATATTTGAATTACTTCAGGAAAATGTTGATATCACTACTTCATGTTCTGAATATTCTTATTTACCTGATGGGGTAGTTAATACTTTTATGTTGCAAGGATTAGTATTCTCTAATTTTTGTTTTCTAAGCCTTAATATTTCCATGCATGGATCCACCTACTGAAATTTATTTTCCAGAAACCTGAACATATCACTATTTTGCTAACACTTCACAGGGGAACTGTAGAGTTTAATGCAATATGTGTGCTCACCCACAGGAACCTACAGGTAGCTACTACTGTGAAGGAAATTGTGGGTCACATTTATATGTCTAGAAAATAATTCAACAAACATTTCAAAACACTCTCTATTCAACTTTGGTCAAAGAAAGCCCTTCAACGTGTTTAGCAATCATCACAGTACTTCAAGAAGTTCTTTATTTCCTTGATTTTTGGTTTAATGCCTGGCCACTTGGCCCAGTTTAAGCATAAGCTTTCTTGTACTAAAGCTTTGAGTCCTGTTTCTGTTTCCTCTTTGCCAAATGGATAGAAAATTGTCAGTAAGTGCTTAATTAAAAGTAATTTACATTGTGGTTATATTCATTTAATGTTTCATGTAGCAATTATTTATTTAATCTTACTGTATCTTAGGCATTGTGTTGGTATTGGAATAAGAATCCCTGTCTGAATCCTTTTGGAAGTCATTTTCCAGTCAAATGGATCTTTTCCCGTTAGATGTGATGGGTATGGAATTGCTTTACAGAGACTGGGTGAAGACCAGGGAGGGATTGCAAAATCATCAAGGTATATTGATGTATATATATGGCATATATATATATGGCATTGAAAAATAAAATGTGACTTACCCAAAGCACTGTTATATTAGGGGATATGAAAATGAGAACCCAGATCAAAAATATACTTAAATAAAGACAACAACATTTTAAAATAGATTTACCCATTTTTACAGTTGGCACAATCTCTCCATTTTTGTCAGCTTTCCACCTTGACTATTATACTGGAGCCCTATCAGCTCCTTTCCCTAATTACATCACAGCCCTGCCTTTAATGCTCTCTCTTCCTGGCTGGTCACCAAGTCTGGCCTTGAATCAGTTGGTCCATTTGGAGCTAATTCTCACCGGGGCATTTGCATGACTTGACAAGCTCATGTATAACCCCCAGCAGGCCATAATAATTCTGGCCTAAGCTGACCTCCAGACCCTTCATTTGTGGATACTGTGGTTGACATCACTATCCTTCCTTATTAGGCCCTGTTGTATGACCTAGATAATCATTCTTACCTGCCTAAAGTCCCATTATTATACTCCCCTCTCTCTGCTGTTCTGGACATTAAGAGACTGTATAGGCTATAACATCTATTTAAAATCAGTGGATGCCATTATCCATTATCTATATAATTTAGGTTTATAGTGATCATCTTCCAGGGACTTCTTGGGGGGCCCCTGACTGACGCTTCATTGCTTTTCCTTTGAGAAATTGTCCAACTTGTGTCTATAGGAGCCCTCTGGCTAAACATATGGTTCACTAATCAAATATATTTAAGTATATCCTGTGTCTCTAATTCTATCCTAAGTGCTGTATGGAATTAAAAACAAAAACAAATTTACTTTCTCCTTGGTATTACACCTTTTTGTGGTTGTTGTTGAATTGTGAGTATCTTGAGGATAAGACCTGTGTGTTTCTCATTTTCGTATATTCCAGAATATATTACATTGTATTCAATAAATATTATTGAATGGAAGAATTCATAGATCAATAAATAAATTCATTTCTAGATACAGACTATAAACAGACAACACCCTGAGATTTCTTATCCTCTTAGAAAAGTCAGTTGAGTTGGTGATAGGCCTAGGAGAGGCCAGACTGTTTCATCTTGTGAATGAAGGTCAACTTCACCCCAGGGAAATTTAATGTTGTAGACCTGCCATTGTACTCTTGACCAAATCAGCAACACCAGAAATGAAATAGTGCAGTCATGCCTTGTAATGCTATCCTTTGTTAAACATGCCACTCACCTGATCTGAAGCCAAGTCAGCATGGGGGTTGTTCCTCCTCCAAACACCCAGACTGTGAAGAACACGAGCAGCAGCGTGGTGGTAAACATCATTTGTTTGGGCTGAGATTCTGTGTCCCGAATAGCTAGGGCAAATGCTATTGCTCCTCGCAAACCTTAAAGGGAAAACCAACAGAGAATAAGAGAAAATGAACATCTGCATGAGTCTCATTCTCATTTTCCTGTATTCATCTTTATAATTTTCTAACAAACACAATTACTTCTTTAAATTAAACTTTTGCAATGATTGTAGATTCACTTGCTATTGTGAGAAATAACATACTCCTTGTCCACTCTTCCCCACTTTCCCCCCAGTGGTAAAATCTTGCAAAACTAGTACCATAGCACAGCCAGGATTTTTATGTTGGTGCAGTCAATATACAGTACATTCCCATCACCACCAATATCCGTCATGTTGTCCTTTCATGACCACATCTACTTCCTTCCCACACGCTCCCTCCTTAATTTCTGGCAACCAGTAATCAATTCACCATTTCTATAACTTTGTCAGTTTGAGAATCAAATGGAATCATGTAGTATATACTTTTTTGGAATTGGCCTTTTTCACTCAGAATAATTCCCTGAATATTCATCCAGGTTGCTGAATGTATCAATAGTTTATCCCTTTTTATTGCTGAGTAGTATTCCACTATCTGTTCCACAGTTTGTTTAGCCATCTATCTGTTGAAGGGACATCTGGGCTTCTAGTTTTATGGCTATTACAAAAAAGGCTGCTGTGTATAAAGACAACAATATGTATGTATGTAACTTATGCATGTAACTTATGTATGTATGTAACTTATATATGTAAACATAAGTTTTCATTTCTCCGTGGTAAATGTGCAGGACTCTAATCACTGATCTGATTGCATATTTAAAAAAAAATTACCAAATTGTTGCCAGAATGGCTAGACACCACTTATATTCCCACTGGAAATAGAGAAGTCATTTAGTTGCTCTGCATCCTCACCGGCATTTAATGTCACTATTTTTATTTTCACCATTCTGATAGGTATGTGGTAATAGCTTATTGTGGTTTTACTTTGCATGTTTCTGTGTTTTCTTTTATTTACTTAAGTAGGCTCCACACCCAGGGTGGAGCACTTAATTTGCATTTCTCTAATAACTAATGGTGTTGAATGTTTTTTAATGGGCTTGTTATCTTTATACTTGTTGGGGGAAATGCTTCTTCACGTCTTTTTCTCATTTTATTTTTCTTCTTTATCCTTTTTAAAATCTCATTTTCTAACTGAGTTATTGGATTTTTGGTTGTTGAGTTTTGAGAATTCTTTATATATTCTAGATAATATCCTTTTTGCGATATATAGTTTGCAAATATATCCTCCCATTTTGTAGCTTTTTATTGATGAAGTCTAATTTGTTGATTTTTCCTTTTATCAATCATGTTTGGAGTCAAATCTAAGAATTCTTCACTTAGATCTAGGTCCCAAAGATCCCCTGTGTTTTTAAACTTTGTTTCTAAAAGTTGTACAGCTTTACATTTTACATTTAAGTGTCTGATTATTTGAATTAATTTTTGTATAATGTATGAAGTTTAGGTTGAGATTCCCCCCCCCCTTTTTTTGGCCTATGTATACTTAATGTTTTTATTGAGTTACTTTTGCAACTTTGTCAAAAATCAGTTGGGTATATTTGTATGGGTCTATTTGTGGGTTCTCTATTCTATTCCATTTATCTGTGTGTCTGTCCCTCATCTAATAGCACTCTGTCTTGATTACTGTAGATTTATATTAGGCCTTAATATTGGATAGAATGATTCTTATATTTTGTTTTCAGAATTATTTTAACTATTCTAGGCCTTTTGTCTTTCCATAAAATTTTAGAATAATATTGTGTATACCTACAAAAATTTTTTTCTGGGCACAATTACTTCTAAAAAATGAAATGTGTCAGACAATAAGGAAAACCAAGCTTATGGACTACTGAAATTAATAAATAATTAAATAACATTTAAGAATTACTCTAGCCTGAGTACATACTACAATAAAGTCTATAATCTAAACTACCTGTTAAATCTGATTTTTTCTTCTTTAATAACAATATGCTAAGTGAATTTTTATGAATCCACATTAAATGTATTTGCAAGAAGAGGTTTGTTAAAATTTCAAATCAGAGTGTGCCGACACAAATAGAAACAGAGATGAAGACTTCAAAGAAGAATAAATAAAAGCACAAATAGTAAAAAGTTAAAATGGAAGATCTCTGTTGGGTAGCACAAGACTTACAAGACATTTATGGGTCCTATTATATCAGATAACGGCAAATAAACATTTTTAATTACAGCAAGAATAAGTCAAAGAGGTAGGGATTTGGTTTTTTTTTTAATAAGATGGTTTGAATCACATACATAAGATTTCAATGATCCACTTTTGTAATATTTACTGTATCTAACTTTCCAAATTTTATTCATATATTAAAAGAATTTTAGAAATTGGACACAGTTTAGGATGAAGAAAACTATAGCATGGTTTTATCCATGGGTTCCCAACTTAGATATAATATTCCTTTCTTATCTCCATACCACCAATATATAAGAGACAAGTGGTGTAACACAAGATCCAGAGAATTAGGTGAGAGAGACTTAATATATTTTGCCCGAAACAAGGAAGCCTCAGAAAGAGAGAAGAACATGTACTCCGATTATAAAATACCTTGAAGGAACAAAATGTAATGGAGGAAGGAAATTATTCTAAATTTCCATGTAGACAAGGAAATGGCCTGAAGATAAGGAAGATAACATTTGAAGTAGATATTAATATAAAAAATTCTTATACATCAAGAAATTCTGAACACTTGAGATGACTGTACTCAAGAAGAAAAGTTCTCCATCAGAGATGTTCATGCATTCAGACCCAGTTGGGAAAAAAGAGTGGGGTTATTAATAACACTTAATACTGGGGGATATTTTAATAATGTTCTCTCCTGGAAATACAAATGGTGTCATTAGGGAACAGAAACTAAAAGAAACAGTCTTGCAACAGACTTCTGTATCAGAGGAGAGAATTTATAGGTCAAGGTAAAGCTCCTAGCAGTGTTTAATCACAGTATAAGATTGGAGATAGAAGGCGATCTTTTCATTTTCTCTTTTCCTCAAGCACGCATTGTTAGAAATGTTCATAAAGCAGCAATACTCCAAATTATGTGGTGAGTATTAGAAGTATTAAGTGATGAGACTTTAAGTATTTCTTATTTTATTGAATATGTGTGTGTGTGTGTTTACTTTGAGTTTTTGTGAGAAAGAAGAGAATAGAGATTGGAATAAAAGAAAAAGTTGTTACATCATGCTTATTGTAAACTCTTTCATGTTAGATATCAAGGACAAGAAAGCATACAATATTTATTTTCCTAAATATGTTTAATAACGCATTGTTACTATATTAAACTAGCATAACTATGCTTTTAAATCTCAATTATCTATACATGAACAGTCCTTGGTTTAAAACTGTACTCAAAAGATTACTACTAGTCTGACTTTCATGAAATATATATCCCATATATAAAATTTTATATTTACAGGTGAGTCAATGTAAAGATCTTTGAAGAAAAAAAAAGGAAAAGTTCAGCCACTGCCTTTTACTTGTGGCAGGTTGAGAAATATGCTGAAAGGGCCAACTCCAAAATGTTGATAAGAGGATGCCTTCATACGATAGACATGGGAAGCATGGACTGAGACAGCTGAAGTCGTTAGGTGGACAAAGTGAAGCTATTTTGGAGCTCCAGATAAGAAGTAATGCCTATATTCCATCCTTTATGATATCAAAGTTATTTATCCCACATTTGGAGCCTAGATAATTGTCAATCAATGGTCTTTCATTGCTTCATTCAATATCTATGTGTCTTAGTCAACCATAACAAAATACCATATGGGCTGCCGTAGTGGAATACCATAAACTGGGTAGCTGCAACAAAAGAAGTTTATTTCTCACAGTTCTGGAGGCTGGCATGCCCAAGATTAGAGGGCTAGCTAGCATGGTTGGGTTCTGATGAGAGCTCTTTTCCTGGCTTTTGGAAGGTTACTTTCCTGTGCAAAAGCAAGCTCCATGTGGTGTCTCTTCTTATAAAGACAGCAATGCCATCGTAGGGAGCCCCAACCTCATAATGATGTGGGAAACAAAGGCAAAAGAAAAATTAAATTTCTTTACTACTTATAGCCCACAGATAAGTCCTTGAAACGGGCAGAGTGGCATTTCTCTAGAAATTCAGCTGCCTCGATGTTAACACTTTGTTGAGGGCATAAGGCAGTCTGAGCCTGACCCCCAGGATCCTATAAAGCTACTTTAACATATAAAAATTCCTGTGGAAACCTCCTTTATCTCCCCCTGTCAATATATATGTTGGCAATCATCCCCGAAGCATATGACCCACCGGTATATATCTGAAGGGTCTCATGACTCAGGTTTTATTACACAGTAATAAATGACCTTTTCCTAACAGTAACTAGTCCCCTAAAGGACCTGGAAACCTTGCTTCCAAAATTCCTTAGAGACTTAACACTATCCCTAATACCCTCCCAATTTGAAAGTATATGATGGGCCACTCCTCATGCCCCCAGTACAGCTTTATCTGCCCATGGGTCCTGTCCCTGTGCTTTAATTAAATCAACTTTTTGCACAAAAGATGGCTCAAGAATTCTTTCTTGGCCATCGGCCCTGAACTCCAACATCTTTCCTACATTAATAACATCATCAAAACCTAACTACATCCCTCCAAACCCCATCTCCAAATACCATCATTTTGGGGTTAGGACTTCAACAAATGAATTTGAAGGGACACAATTCAGTCCATCTGCTTTGTGGAGATTCTATGTTCACCTCTCCTATCTATTTAACATGGATTTGGGAAACAGAAGGCTTTAGGATTGAAATAAATTACTTCAGCTACCAGCAAAATACTAGAAATGAAAAATTAATATGAACTCAGGAGTTTCTTTTTGCAAAACACTATTTCCAAGGAGCATCCACTTTGCTTGGAAACTTGGGAAATCCAGAACTCATTGTCAAAGCTTGTGTTTTGTTTTGTCTTATGGGTATCTTGACCCTTTGGATTTACCTTTCTTTTTTTCTTTGTTTTAACCAACTGAATGGAAATGATCCTATGCTTTCGGGGGTTGCTAGACTATGCCATTTCATTTTAGATGGGTTTACTTTGCAGAGATATGACATATTTCACATACTCAGTTGGAAAGTTAGCATCATCTTGGGGAACAAAAGAATTACCTGCAATTAAATGTGGTTTTGTTTAAAATTGGCCTCTAAGGGATTCTTATTTTAATTATGTTGATGTTCTATTCATAACAATAGAAGACTGTCAAACCAAGGAAAACTTTCTAGCAAAGACCCCTGCTGCAGAAACCATGCAGTTTCCTGTTTATCTTTAAAGAGCAAAAGTGAAACTTAATCTGTTATAAATTGGCAAATGTGTTCTGAATGGCTGAAGGTCAGATATTGCTATGTTTAAATCACAGGAATATAACTACTCCCTAGGGCATATTTACTGAAGGTGCAAAGCAACAGTCAAAAACTAAACATTTATTGAGCACTCACTATATGCTATACTTTATCCAAGACACAGTGGATAAATGCAAGAATGAGGAAGTTTGGGTTTCTCCATTCCAGCGCTCATGATACTGCAAAAGTGACTCTCTTAACAGGTAGATGGGGGTAAGGTGTATTAGAGGTGTAAAGTGTATACTATGCATGTACAGTCTGATGAAAAAGATTTGATTGCTAAATTTCATGAGGGTCCAAATCATGACTATTGTCAACAGATAAACAATGTTTTGTTTTGTTTTTTTTTTTAAAGATTTTATTTATTTGACAGAGAGAGAGAGAGATCACAAGTAGGCAGAGAGGCAGGCAGAGAGAGAGAGAGAGAGGAGGAAGCAGGCTCCCTGCAGAGCAGAGAGCCCGAATGTGGGGCTCGATCCCAGGACCCTGAGACCATGACCTGAGCCAAAGGCAGGGGCTTAACCCACTGAGCCACCCAGGTGCCCCAACAGATAAACACTGTTTAAGGAGCTGAAATCAATGGTGGGGTAAAAGAAGTCTGCATACATGGTTTTCTACGCCTGAGTCATTTTCTCCCATCCTAACTTTTTGCAGTTCTTTTTATAACTCTCACCCAAACTTCACCTAATTCCAACTGATCTTCAGAGTTCAACTGAGCCACTGATTTCTCTACAAAGGCTCTTCTGAGGTCTGGGCCTGGGTTGGGCTAATTTATATGCCTAGTACAACCCGTGCTTGCCTCCTCAGGGGACTTAGAACATTACATTCATTACACTGCAATTGGCTAGTTGCTGCTTATCTACAACACTATAGCAATGCCAACCACATAATAGGTGCTCAATAAATATTTGTTGCTCAATGAATGCATGAATGTTCTGATTCTTCCATTCCTGATTACATATAGGGAAACAACTGATACCTTCTAGTTCAATGAAATGGTTGAGTAATTGTTTCTGTAATTTCAGCTTCTGCCCTTTTATCATTTATTGAGACTCTTAAAGCTTTATATTGAGAATCAAGGTACTGGGGATCTGTTCTCAGGCCTGCTCCTAATAGGTTGCATGATCATCAGCAGGATGCCCCATCTGGATCTGTGTTGTCTTATGTCTAGATGGAGGTTTTAAGATTAGACTACGGTCTCTAACTAGAACTACATATCAGAATCAGTTTAGAACTTAAAAATATTTGCAATTATAGATGCTGGTGTCCTGACTCCAGAGATTTGGATTCAGCAGAGATTGAGTGACATGATGGCTCAGGCTTTTCTCACTTCCCACTGTACCACCTTGGTTCAGGCCCATTTCCTTACACCTTGAGTATGCTGTTGACCAACCCTCTGGTACTTTGGCCTCACAGCCTTCAACCTCTCCTCTTTCCAGGCTATCCATATTCCTCTGAACAGTTTCCTTAAAACCTAGCTTTTTATCTGACCCAGAAGCTGTAAATGGCTTCCCGCACTCCATAGAAACGTTTCAATCAGAACCTTACCCCACTTTTCCTATTACCTCCTCTTTTCCATTGAGAACTTTTCATACCAATAAGATGGTCTTCTCTCTTCCGTAAACAGTTGCTGTCCTTACCTCTGTACCATGGACCCTAATGTTAACTGCTTTCACTTCTTTCTACCTATGTTCTACCCCAATGAAGTTTTCCCAGAATACTACAGTCCACACTGTTTTCTCTTTCTTAGAAATCCCATAGAACATATTGTCATGCCACTTGCATCTGTAAATGATATTCTGAAATGAATCAGTAATTTAATTTAATCTGTTATTTACCCTCAATTCTTAATCTTTCAAAGGTTGAAATTACATCTTCCTTACACTTGTAGTACCTGAAACATGAAACTCAGTAAGTGTTTTTATTATTTATTTATTTTTTAAAGATTTTTTATTTATTTATTTGACAGACAGAGATCCCAAGTAGGCAGAAAGGCAGGCAGAGAGAGAGGAAGGGAAGCAGGCTCCCTGCTGAGGAGAGAGCCCGATGTGGGGCTCGATCCCAGGACCCCGAGATCATGACCTGAGCCGAAGGCAGCGGCTTAACCCACTGAGCCACCCAGGTGCCCCATTAAGTGTTTTTAAATTGAGCAACTGCAGAGGTTTCTGACCCTCTAGATATGAGGTGGTATTACTCATGAATTCATTCATTCATCCTTTCGTTCATTCAGGCTCCAGGGGATAGTAGTAAATAAGTGATAGTCTCTGTCTTAAAGGAGCTTCTAGATTAGTTGGAAATATATATATATGTAGTGGGAGTATTTAGGGTAGTTAGGAAAGCCACTATGGCTAGGTGGCATTTGAGCAGAGACTCTAATAGAATGAAAAAAGACTATGTGGGTATCTGGAAGAAAAGCTGGAAGAGTAGCTGCAAAGTCCCTAAGGTGAGCATATGTCTGATATGTTCAAGTATCAGCAAAGAGCTGACATGGCTAGAATGGAATTAATGTGGCAGGGGGCAGGCAGTGGAAAGAGATAATGCCAACAGAGCCAGATCATGTTGGGCTCTTGGACAGCAAGGATTTTAAATTTTATTTTGAGATGGAAAACTTTAGAAAGGTTTTTAGCAGGGTAAGGATATGATCTAGTCATGCTTAAAAGCATCACTCTAGCTCTGCAATAAAAAACTGATTTCCAGGCGGGGGTAGGAGGTCAGTGAAGGAGGTTGCTGCATTAGTCTGGGTAAGAAGTAAAAGAGAATCAGACTAGAGTGGTAGCATTGTAGGTACTGGAATAATATTAAAAGTTGACAGTATTTGCTGATGAACTGGATGAAGGGTATGAGGAGAAGAGAGAACTCCAAGAGCTTAAGGCCTAAGCCACTGGAAGAATTGGGAAAAACTGTGGGAAGAGCATGTTTGGTATATGGGGAGGGGATCAAGGATTGTGATCTGGCCATGGGAAATCCAAGATGCCTATGGGTCATCCAAATGAAGAGATTGAGTGGGTAGTTAGATCTAAGAGTCTGGAGTTCAGTGGCGAGGTTAGAGTCTTTTTACTGGAGAGAGTGGGAAGATGGGAGGGAAGTTTGGAGCTTGAGAATATAGGAAGATAAAGTTTATTATTCCTTTTTATTTGAAATTCAAATATATTTTTTATTCTTTTTTTTATTAACATATAATGTGTTATTTGCTTTAGGGGTACAGGTCTGTGAATCATCAGTCTTACACAAGTCATAGCATTCACCATAGCATATTCCCTCCCCAATGTCCATAACCCAGCCATCCTGTCTCTCCCCATCCTCCATCCCCCAGCAACCCTCAATTTGTTTCTTGAGATTAAGAGTCTCTTATGGTTTGTCTTTTAAACCAAGTCTGTTCTTGCCTCAAGGCCTTTGTATTGGCTGCTCCTCCCCACTCTACTCTCTTCTTAGACTGCCCCCTGGCTGCCTCGTCTCAGTCCTCAAAAAGACTGCTTTGTCCATGCTGTCTAAATGCTCTCCGCTTTCAGCCATCTCTTCTTTGTAGGTCTCTTACTGCACTTATCAACATCTGGAATTATCATGTTTATTTTTTCATCTTTAAGATCTGTGTCCCTTCACAGGAAAGCAAGGTCAGTGAGAGCACATCCAATGCTACTCCTGAAAAGTAAGCATTCCAGTATTGAATGAATACATGAATGAATGGATGAGGGAAAGGTCATATTTTGCATTTGAAACACAACTGGAACCCAAAAGAAAATGAGCAGTAGATGAACAGGGATGCAGAAATGTCCCTGAGAAACTGACCCATCCCTTAAAAGACATGTCTCTTTAGTGAGTTATTTTGCTAACTTTCTTTCCATTTGGGATATAATCAATTGCAGTTCTTTTTTACTTTCATTTCAAGTACTGTGAAGGAGTTGATTTCAAAGATTTAACACATTCTCATCATCAATCTGATAAATCAAACCCTAGTTTGGATCTACAATTGAATTATGCATTGCTTTTACCCTTGCTGAAGTCCCATGACCTTGCAAAGGGTGGCTACTTTCAGCAAAAATGTCAGTCTGGTTTCAAAATACATTTTCCAGGATAGTACAACCTTGCTACATGGTTCCATTTTCAGTTCAATATCATTTTATCACATGGAAGTGATGCCAACAGATTGTTTTAGTGGAAAAGTCTTCTGCATTCAAAAATGAATTGAGTTTTTTTTGGAAACCAAGTCTGTATTAGAGAAGCAGGACTTTCTTTCCTTCATCTCTCTTCCTGAACTTGAATCAGTTAAACTTAAGGCCACTGAGAAGTAATGCAACATAACTTTGGTATATTTTTACATGAAATGAAGTTTGTTTTTGGATGCCTTGGGCATCCAAAAATGAGTCCCTATAGCAGTGTTTCCCACACTTGGGCTACATCAGGAAGGGTACTGTAAATAGTATTAGCTCTATCACAGCTCTGAGTGAACATGCATAGATGCCTCTGGCTTTGGAAGTTTATTTTTGTGTAGGTAAGGTTCCTGTGGTAGTAAATTGTGGAATAATCCTTCCCACTAGCTAAAATCTTCAATAGAGAGTTTCAAAAGTCAACTTATGAGTTTTCTGTTTAAACCAGTGGTTTTCAAGTTGGGTGATTTTGTCCCCCCAGGGAATATTTGGCAATGTCTGAAGACATTTGTGTTTGTCTACAGCTAGGGGGCAGGGGACTCTATTCTTAATCTCATGAGTAGAGACTGCGGTGCTGCTAAACATTCTACAATGTACACCACAATCCTCCCAAAAAAGAATTATCTGGCCTCAAATGTCAATAGTTGCTGGGGTTGAGAAACCCTAGTGTGACACTGGATTGCTTTTTCCCTTAGGATAAATGTTATAAATGGTGATAATGTTTCTATCGTATAGGGTTATTTTGACAACGATGGCTATCTGCCATCCATGGTATGCTGCTGTAACTGCATAAACTACATTTCTTAGCATCTCTTGTACCTAGGTATAGCCAAATGGCTACTTCTTACTAGGGAAATGAAAGCAGAAGTGCTAAATGTCATTCCTGGGCCAAAGCTTTCAAGAAGTAGCTGTTCCTACCACAGACTCTCTTTCCCCTTCCGCTGGCTGGTTATAAACATCAATGAGTCCCTGTAGCAGTGTTTCCCACACTTGGGCTACATCAGAATCAGTTGGAAGACTTGTTCAACCTCAGATTGTTGAGCTTCTCCTCCAGAGTGTCTAATTGAGTGGGTCTGCGGTGGGGCCCGAGAATTTGCTTTTTAAATAAGTTCCCAGGTGGAGCTGATACTGCTGGTTCAGGTACCACACTTTTAGAACCCTTGACTTAGGGACATGATATCACTATATGGAAAGAGCCTGGTGATATCTGAATTATCCATTTAGAAGAGAAGCATTGACTTAGGGACATGATATCACTATATGGAAAGAGCCTGGTGATATCTGAATTATCCATTTAGAAGAGAAGCATTGACTTAGGGACATGATATCACTATATGGAAAGAGCCTGGTGATATCTGAATTATCCATTTAGGAGAGAAGCATCTTTTCCCCTGTTTCCATGTTAATATGAGTCAAGAGAGGATTTTACCATTGTGGTTCACCCACTGAATTTTGTGTTTCTGTGCTTATCCTAGAGCTCTCTATGTCCTAAAGCTCTCAACATCTACCTATCCCACCTCTCTCTCCCCTATGTGTCCCTGTAAATCACAAAACACTCTTCTTTTAACAGGTGAGGAAATAGGGGCTGGGAGGGATGGAGTGGCCTAGGTTACACAGTAAATGCTGTGGCTGGTTATTCAATCTGTTTCATTCCCCCTACTGAATATTTAAGTCATAACAAAGATTAAAAAAAAAAAAAATCGTGGTTATCTTGAGTTTGAGTTTTAAGGAAAAATGCAAAGAAGAAAATTTTCTTCCCCTCTCCTAGGCAGAAGATGGATCAGAGGCAATATTTTAAAATATATATTTTGCCTTTTACTCCTCCTCCCCTACTCTTTCTGCATCATCTCTAGCTCTCTCTCCTTCCTTCTTTTGCTCTTTCTCCCTTTCTCAGCATCAGTCTATTCTAATCTAAAATGACCTGTTTTAGATTCTCTAGTCAAAACTCCCATTTCCTCATGCAGCCAAAATTAGCTTCCTGCCAGGAAAAAACAATTGAAAACAATCAGAAGGAAGAAATCTGTTGAGAAAGGATAGCACACAATCCTCCTAAAGGGCATGCATTTACAAATACTTGTTAACATGCATGCTCTCATGTTTTTCAAATTTAAAAAAACAACTCCAGGAAAGTCCAGTGACTCTCCAGGCACTAAGGGAAGTGGGTGCTGAGTGGGATGGAGGATCCTGTAAATGGAGGGCAAGGCTGTCATTTGGGCAAGTAGACACCTGTCCTGGTGTCTACTTCTTTCCTCATGTAGAACCATAGGTCTCTAAAATGGTTCCTGGTGTCTTCGGAAGAAAGAGCCTTCCAGGCAAAATCAGGGGGAGGCTGGGCAGTGGGGCTGAGACCCAGCCCTATTCATAGAGTCTTGGTCTGTCTGTGAAAGACCTGGTAGCCTGAACAGCATTTGCACCTCCCTAGGACATCAGAACTAATGCTGAAAATTCCTAAATTATCTAACGGCTATATGAAAATTTAGCACAGGCATTTTTAAAAGTACTGCTTCTTGCTCATTTGCACATATAACTTACTCGAGTCAATCTTATTGACTTCTTTTGAACTCTACCCATAGAACCTGAGGGCAGAATTAGAGGGATTTGTGCCTGACACAGACAGACTTATTTTTTTGAACCCTGCTCATGTGTGCTGATAATTTTCTAAGGTTAGGTCTACATAATGCCAAAACAAGCAAGCAGTTAGTAAGCAAATTCAGGCAGAAAATGGGGGAAAATAATGTAGTCCATTTGTTTGTCTCAGTGGACAGGTTAATTTGGTTAAAATTATCAATCAGGTATTTGTGATAGCTCTGACATTCTGAACATTCCAAAAAACTGAAATGTACACAGAATGTTCCTGAATTAAGTGATAAAATTACTTCTGTTTCTGTATCCTAGGAACTTATCCTTGAAACAGGGGGAGGTGGAGCATCTGAGTGGCTTAGTCAGTGAAGTGTCTGCCTTTGGCTCAGGTCATGTTCTCAGGGTCCTGGGATCAAGTCCCACATGGGACTCCCTGCTCAGTGGTGAGCCTGCTCACTCTCTCCCTCTGCCTGCTGCTTCCTCTGCTTGCTCTATCCTTCTCCTTCCCTGTTATATAAATAAATAAAATCTTAGGGAAAAAAAAAAGTAAGAAACAGGAAGACGGTGACAAGCACTCTGGATTGTCTCCTTTCATTACTCAGTGTCTTTCAGAAGCTGGCATGCTCTCGTTGGCTTCACTGTCTTACTAGATAGGATGGTTCTTACAAAATTTTGCCACTTTCTCACACTCAATAAATATTTGTCTAAGTTGATTTTTTAAAATATTTTATTTATTTATATGACAAAGAGGGAGAGATCACAAGTAGGCAGAGAGAGGGGGAAACAGGCTCCCTGCTGAGCAGAGACCCTGATGCTGGGCGCAATCCCAGGACCCTGGGATCATGACCAGAGCTGAAGGCAGAGGCTTAACCCACTGAGCCACCCAGGCACTCCCAAGTTGATTTTTGACATTTTGCATGGGTCAGTTTGTCCCAAAGGGGGCGCCAATATATTTTCCTCACAAAAACTAGTACTTTGAGTTATAACATTTTGATTTATGTATTTAGTGCCAGGAGTTAGTCACTGCTAGAATGAAGAGTAGAATCTCAACGACTGTCCTTAAATGAAGGAAAAGAGGGGCCTTAGGTCTTGTTTTCCATGCGCATGTTACTAACACTTCCACACTGGACTCAGAATGTCCTTGGAAGTAATTTGATAGTCAAACCTTTTTCGGAATAAAAATCTCAGTCTCTGATAGGAGGTTCTTCAAACAGCAGTTGTAAGTTGATATGAATCATGTCTCTGTGAAGCCCTAATGGCTGTCTCATCTGCGGTGGTTAAAGAAAGTGATAGAAACTCCCATCTGTTGAGCGTTTCCTAGGTGGCAGTCTGGTGCCAGGCATTTGTATATGTTTTATAGTGGTTTTCAACACTGACCATCTAAGGTAAGTATGATTATCCCCATTTTACAGTCAAGGGAGTTGAGATTTGAGGAGGGTTAATCATATAGCTCCATGTGGCTGAGCCAGCATGAAAGCCTGAGCTCACTGCATTTTACCAAACAGTAGTTTATATTTAGAAAATATTGTGGCATGCCAAATAGCAGAATCTAATTTGTTGCTTAAAAATGCAAGAGCTAATAATTTTTATTGTAAATTTATTTTGGAGCAAAATAAAAGATGATAATGTTTGGACCTAATAATAGGAGAAAACAACTCTAAGGGACTGACCGCAGGTCTAAGCTAGATCTCAAATGTTCTGAATTTATCATAACCACATACACTTTTCTCAGTATTTGACACTATGAGGACTTAATGGGATCTGCAGTTCACATGGACCTACTATGCCTGTCTACTTTGTCACAACAATGGTGCTCATGGTTATTCATTATTTAAGGTGACTTTTTCTGTGACTGCTTGATACATTTCCTCCATAAGCTGGTTAACACTGTCCCACTTGAAAACCTCAGAAGATCTACTCCAGTTGTCCACTTTGCTCATTAATGCCTACCCCAGGCCATAGTGAGAGATGAGGGCTCAGTGGAAATTCATCTCCTCTAATGAAGAAAACATTCTGAGCTTGTGCTGCATTAGCTAGTTAGTGGCCTTGCAGTGGTAAGGAAGATATAGTGGCCTAATTAATTGCACAAGATGTGCCCAGGGCAGGAAAGAAATATAGTATGGGAAGGTGAGGGAACACTGGAGTCTGGGTAAGGGGGTTGCAAAGGGGTAGGCCTGGCAAGGAATGCTTGACAATTTGATGCCATCATCCAGGCTGTCTGTCTCTGGAATTATGAACAAGGGAAGAGGAAAGGTAAGAAAGAGCCTATTGCCTAGAGGGCTCAGATTCTCAAATAACCCTTGTAAATACATTTAAAGAAATCTTTTCCAAAGCTGAAGTTAGAGGTAGCCTGATCTTGATTCAAATCACCTGACTGATGTAAAAGGGTTTTTAATGAGATCTTAGGTTTTTAACTGAAAAACAAACACATCCCTCCAACACAAAGCAAGCAGAGATTTGGAAAATATTCTCAGATCCAAATGATTTTCATGAAGTATTAACAATGTTTACTGTTATCAACACCCAGAGAAGTGTTTTTTTTTTTTTTTTTTTTTAGCCAGAAGTGAGTAGGTAAAAAATATTTTCTTTCATTTAAAACATGAAAGATTTTATTTGTTGATCTATCTTTCCTTAAAGTTATTTTTGCTTAGCTCCCATCTGTGGAGCCAGGGAAGCTTGGTCTGAGAGGTGCCCCTTGGACCAGTTCTGGGGCTAGAAGTTCCCAGGCCTCCTACAACAGGAATGGATAGTCCTTAAGTGGTCATTTTAGCGAAATGTACAATTTTAATTGGGTAGAAAATGTTGCAGGTTGTTCATTCATTTGCTTGTTCATTCACCAGTTATTTGTGGAAAGATACTCAGTTTCACCTAATGTGCTGAGTGCTGAGGCACAGAGTGAACCAAAAAAATCAGCATTTGGGCTTACAAAGCTCCTAGTCTAGAAGGGAATGCAGGCAGGCAAGGCAAAATTCATAGTCGAATGTGATGGCTACTGGGAGAGGAGAAGTACTGTGTGCTATGGAGACAGATGAGAGGGACCGACCTAGACTTGTGTTACCAAGGCTTCCTATGGGAAGTGATAATCTAAGCCAAGATATAGAGAGAAAAAGGAATTAGTTGAATAAAAGAGCTGAGGGTGGGTGGGTGTGGCCAGGGTTTTGAGGAGAGGGAGAGCTTGTGTGAATAGGAGGAAGGACTTCAGCAAGCTTAAGGAACTGGAAGAAATTCAATAACTGATTAAACATTGTTATGCTCATCAGATGGCAAATAGAAGAACAAGAAGCAAGACTGGCATCTGGGAGGGCCTCAGGCAAAAGAGAAGAGGTAGGAGGAACAGATTGAAGAAAGAGGTTCAGAAGAGAAAACCGTGAATTGTGATGATGTTCTGGGAGATGCTTCTCAAACTTTCACGTACACATGAATTACCCGGAGATCTTGTCAAAAGGCAGGTTTCGATTCAGTATTTCTAAGAAGCTGTCACGTGATGCTAAAGCTGCTGGTTTGAGAAGCACACTTTTGATTATCAAAGATCAAGAAAACTTGGAAGTGTCCCTTTACATGATGACTGGTAATTGTGGGGCAGTCCTGGTAGCTTACTGGAGTTCCATTAGCTTGGGCAGTAACAGACACAGATTCCTAAGCGTTGGTGACACAGTGACTTTCGCTCTTCACTTTCATGAATTCCTCTCACTTTCTTCCTGGCTGTAATTGTTAAGTCAGTTGGGTGAGGCCGCTTTTGAGTCAGTCTCAAATTGGCTCTGACCACGGCATGACTGGTGGCTCACCAAAAAGACACAGGGAAAGGTGGTCTCCTACACCTCAACTGTGGTTCTTAAGTTGTCCTTCCGCAGAACACCGCTGTTCTGTGAGCTGCAGATCATAGTGTTCCCCAACACTTGAATAAGAGTGGCAGTGTTTTCACCACTGAGGGGAAAAAATGAATGCTAACAGAAAATTTTTCTTAATTGAAGTTTTTCTTCCATGACTTTCTCTTAATCCTTCGATGCTGGCCGCTATTTGAAGACTAAGAATGAGCACTGGTGGACAATCGAATGAGCAACAACATTAACAGCAAAGCCCGGAGACACCAGTGCTGTTGTCTTCATGGTGACATGAGCTCATGGGTGAAGTTTTATATTATATCTGCACACTGTGGCCACATTTGCTTGGTTCACACTCTTCCAAGTTCATGCAATAGTACCCATCAGGGTTGCGATGTCTCTTCCAAACACAGCAGAAATGGACAAATTGGAGGAGCACGTTCTCTGACATACTGTCAGCCTCCTTCACGCTGCCCAAGCACTTCCAGGCTCCCCTCCTATTCAGATTATCCCAGCAGCGCTGCACAGAGGCTGTGTAGCCCAGTGGGACGCGGTTTACGAGTCACAGCAGTTTCAGGAAGGCTGCCACAGCTCAACAGGGCTTGGCATTTCCCCTCCTTCCAGCAACTCCCTGCTCTTATTTGGTTTTAAATTGAATAAAAATTGCAGCACATGCATTTGAATTAAAACAAGAGGCCTGATCATTGTAATATGCACCACATCAATGGGAAAGCTAATTTGTGCGAAGCACATCTCCTCCTTTAATTTAAACCACAGAGCTCTGCCTCTTTGGTTTCAAGGGAACTGAGAGCTGGGGCGGGGCAGCTCATGCCAGGCGTTAACTAGGGCTGTGTGTTAACTAGGGCAGCAGGAACAGTTTCAGGGGAGTTTGGCGTTGCTCTTAAGCCCTTTGTGCAGGGTGTCACACAATACACCACGGCAGTTCGGAACTCCTGGCCTTGAATTTAAAGAAGGCCTTAGAAGTGTCTCGGGGTAAACTTCGTAAACTTCGTCCAATTGACTCTAAAAAGCAACCTAGCTACCCAAAAGAGTATTTGCATTATTGCAGGCTTTGCAAGGCAGGGAGACCATTACTGACCTTGAGACCTTTTCTTATTTTAAAGTTCCAAGGCTTTTGTGTGTGTAGATTACTAGTCTATACAAAATAAATCGGGTAAGGTCTGCGTTAGGTGAGAAACTCAATCTGGCTTCTGACGGTTGCTTCACTCAGTTTAATTGGCTCTGGTGGCAAAAGGTGGAAGCCGGGGAAGCGGGTGGCAGCAGTGGTAGTGGGGTCATCCATGAACAATGTGGCCTTCACTCAGAAACATCATCTACTCTGCGCCAAGCCCTTACTCCAAGGTTCGCTGCAGGCCCCACTCACTGCCAGGAGATGAGGGATAAATAGCCGGATCATGTCGCGAACTTTCACCTCAAGGTGGAATTTACATATCTTGGGCACCCTCTTTAGGAAAAATAATAAAAAGAATATCTTTTACCAGCTTTACACACCATCAGAACACACCTGTAGGACCCATCCAGGGAGCTTGGAAGGGGCCCATGTGATTGAGGAACACTGATGCTCAAGCTTTGATAGCTTTGTAAGTGAATCCACTTCTGTTTGGCAGGCATTGCTAACTGTTCTGCCCAGTGCCAAAGGCTGTGCATAAGGTGAGGGTAAAGATGATGGGAAAGGATTTATTAAATGGTAGATGTAATTGACTAAGAAAGTTCTAGTTCTTATTTGTCTGGGCTTTGAACCACCTTAGGTGCCCCATCTTAGTGAACCAAATTTAGGCCACACAAAGCCAAGCTCTCTCTCTAGGCAGTAAGGCTCTTAAGGTCAAGGCCAGTATCTTTGTCTTTGTTCATCTAAATACCTATCCAAGGAGTGTGTCAATGAATGACCACTGAAAGAATAGCTGGAGGACTGTGAGTGAGTAAATGTGTAAGTAAGTCCATATTCCCATTTTATTTTTAAATTTTTAATTTAAATTCGATTTAGTTAACATATAGTATATTAATAGTCTTAGGGGTAGAATTTAGCGATTTGTCAGTTGCATATAACACCCAGTGCTCATTGCATCAAATGCTCTCCTTAATGCCTATCATCCAGTTACCGCATTCCTCCCACTGCCCCTCCAGCAACCCTCAGTTCATTATAGTTAAGAGTTTCTTATGGTTTGCAGCCCTCTTTTTATCTTAGTTTTCCTTCCTTTCCCCTATGTTCATCCATTTGCTTTCTTAAATTCCACGTATGAGTGAAATCATATGTCATATGTCTTTCTCTGACTTATTTCACTTAGCATAATACCCTTTAGTTGCATCCACGCCATTGCAAATGACAAGATTTCATTCTTTTTGATGGCTGAGTAACATTCCATTCTGCATATATACCATATCTTCTTTATCCATTCCTCTGTTGATGGACATCAGGACTCTTTCCATAGTTTGGCTATTGTGGACATTGCTGCTATAAACATTAGGGTTGAATCACTATTTTTATATCCTTTGGATAATTACCTAATAGTGTAATTACTAGGTCATAGGATAGTTCTATTTTTAACTTTTTGAGGAGCTTCCATACTCTTTTCCAGAGTGGCTGCACCAGCTTGCATTCCCACCAACAGTGTTGGAGTGTTCCCCTTTCTCCACACCCCCACCAACATCTGTTTTTTTCCTGACTTGTTAATTTTAGCTATCCTGACAGATGTGAGGGGGTATCTTATTGCGGTTTTCATTTATATTTCCCTAATGCTGAGTGATGTTGAGCATTTTTTTTCATGTGTCTGTTAGTCATTTGCATGTCTTCTTTGGAGAAATGTCTGTTTATTGTCTTCTGCCCACCTCTTAGATGGATTATTTGGTTTTTGGATATGGAGTTTGATAAAGTCTTTATAGATGTTGAATACTGGCTCTTTATCTGATATGTCATTTGTGAATATCTTCTCCCATTCAGTAGGTTGCCTCTTAGTTTGTTGACTGTTTCCTTGCTGTGCAGAAGCTTTTTATCTTGATAAAGTCCCAATAGTTCATTTTTGCTTTTGTTTCCCTTGCCTCTAAAAATTGCCATGGCCAAAGTCAAAGAGGTTCTCTTGTTCTGTATTCTCCTCTAGGATTTTGATGCTGTCCTGTCTCACATTCAGGTCTTTCATCCATTTTGAGTTTATTTTTGGGAATGGTGTAAGAAAGTGGTCCAGTTTCATTCTTCTGCATGAGATGTCCAATTTTCCCAACACCATTTGTTGAGGTGATTGTTTTTTTTTCCATTGGATATTCTTTCCTCCTTTGTCAAAGATTAGTTGACCATATAGTTGTGTGTCCATTTCTGGGGCTTTTATTCTGTTCCACTGATCTATGTGTCTTGTTTGGGGGCCAGTACCATACTGTCTTGATGATTACAGCCTTGTAATTCACCTTGAAGACCAGAAATGTTATGCCTCCAGCTTTGGTATTCTTTTCAACATTGCTTTGGCTATTTGGGGCCTTTTGTGGTTCCATACACATTTTAGAATTGTTTGTTCCAGCTCTGTGAAAAATGCTGATGGTAATTTGATAGGGATTGCATTGAGCGTGTAGATTGCTTTGAGTAGCATAGACATTTTAACAGTATTTGTTCTTCTAATCTATAAGCATGCAATATTTTTTGATTCCTTTGTGTCTTCCTCAATTTATTTCGTAAGTGTTCTATAGTTTTTAGAGTACAGATCTTTTACTGCTTTGGTTAGGTTTATTCCTAGGTATCTTAATGGTTTTGGGTGCAATTGTAAACAGGACGGATTCCTTGATTTCTCTATTTGCTGCTTCATTGTTAGTTTATAGAAATGCAATAGACTTCTGTGCATTGGTTTTATATCTTGTAACTTTGCTGGGTTAGTGATCAGTTCTAGCAATTGTTTCGTGGAGTCTTTTGGGTTTTCTACATACAGCATCAAGTCATCTGTGAAGAGTGAAAGTTTGACTTGTTCTTTTCTGATTTGGATGCCTTCAAATTCTTTTTATTGTCTGATTACCGAGGCTAGGACTTACTATGCTGAACAACAGTGGTGAGAGTGGACATTCCTGTTGTGTTCCTGACTTTAGGGGAAAAGCTTAGTTTTTCTCCATGGAGGATAATATTCCCTGTGGGTCTTTTCATATATGGCTTTTATGATGTTGAGGTATGTTCCCTCTATCCCTACATTGTGCAGAGTTTTTTTCAAGAAAAGATGCTGTATTTTGTCAAATGTCTTTTCTGCATCTATTGAGAGGTTGTTATCCTTTCTTTTATTAATGTGGTATATCATGTTGATTGATTTGTGGATGTTGAACCACCCTGCAGCCCAGGAATAAATCCTACTTGGTTGTAGTGAATAATCCTTTTAATGTACTGTTGGATCCTATTAGCTACATGCTCCCATTTTAGATAAAGGGAGATAAATGATAGATATGTTCACAATCTCCAAAGGACTCTGAAAAATGTTTTCAGCTATGTAAAGAAAGGCTCCATATAAATGTATTGTTGAAGCATGGACAACTAGATTCTTCCAGACGGCTACTAAAAGTCATACTTCTTATTGGATAACCAAAAGTACTCTAGGCATAGTTAAGAACACTAGGCTGTATTCTAAAACAAACATTAAAAAAGAAAAAATTAAATGGGCTCCATGCCCAGCTTGAACTGTGGAGCTTGAACTCACAACCCCGAGATCAAGACATGAGCTAAGATCAAGAGTCAGATGTTTAACTGAATGAGCCACCCAGGCTCCCCAAAGCGAAATATTCTTTAAAGGGACTGTCCTTCTCTTCTGGTTTTCACAAGTGTGGTTGTCATACACTCAGAAATTGCCGGACAGTATGTAATGTGATCTGCTTCTTTACCTTCTTTCTGGCTTATGTTGCCTTAGTTGACCTTTTAAATTCTTTATTTCTTGACAAATAGATTTAAAACTTTAGATCCTGAGTAAAGTAGAACATGGCAGAATTCATGCAGAAAATCAAAGCTGAGTCTAGAACTTCTTTTTTGAAGAAAAATACTGCACTGCACATGGTGAACTCCCCTGATGTTTCCTATACTCTGATGGGGGTCAGTAGGTGCAGTGTAGAACTTGAACTGATGTGGGAGGGGTGTTACTCACATGTTTGACTTGTTGTGAAATGGACGAGGATCAGGTTTGTGTGAGAGACATATTATATATATTGGGGTTGGCCTATGTTAGGAAGGGCATAGTTTTGATTTAACTTTTATTCTTATGACCTTGAGAGTAAATCTGAAGTAATGTCATGTAGGTGAGAAGGCTCTAATTCAAAATCAAGTGGTTAGGGTTCAAGTCTCATTTTCATCTCTAATTGGTCATAAGATTGTGAGCAAGATACCCAATCTCTCCATGTCTCCCTTATTCTGGCTCTCTCTCTTTTCAATTTGCAGAAAGAGACTAATAATACCTATTCTACCTTGCCCTGGATCTGAGTTTCAAAACATTGCTCATAAAAAGTCTTAGAAAGGTTAGAATGACTTTTGAGTTGAACGATCTAAGATTCCATTATATAACCACATAACATTGCAATTCCTCATTTTCAAGCTAAGAAGATAGCTTCTTAGTGGAAAATCCAATGTTCTATCCACCATGCCAGGGAATATCACCAATATTATTAATTTGTAATTAAGATGGCATTAAAAATAGAAGTAAACCAATCTTTTTTTTGTACACACTCACTTCAATGCAAAAAACATACAAAACAAAACTCTAGGCAAATCTATAGAAGGAAGCTTACTTTGGCCCAAGATGAATGCAACCCTTGAGGTCAAGCTGCTGAACTGTTAACAGTGAGTGACTGATGTCTGGCAGATGACATGGACGCTCAGTGTGGAAGATAATGGGTGTCATTCTCTGGATTATAATCATATATAGTAGTAGATGTCCTGAAAATTTGGCATTATGGTCTTTTTGATGATGGGAACGAACTCATTGGCATTCTCCTGAATTAAATTAATGATATCAACTCCGTTAATGTGATGAGGTTATTGTTTTCCCTCTAGAGGTTTTAGAACAAGGCCAGATAGCAAATATTTTGGGTTTTGTGGGCCATGTGATTTCTGTAGAAACAACCTAACTTTGCCTTTGCAATGCAAAAACAGACAAGACAATATGAAACAAAGGTGTGTTTCAACTTTATTTACAAGTTGGTGTGGGCTAGATTTGGTTCAAAGGCCATAGTTTTCTGACTCCCTGCTTTAGAATACCATGAAGATATTATCAAATTCTGGGCCTCCTCACATCTCTTGGCCATACTTACTGTATTGTTGGTCTCAATTTAGCACAGTTCTAATCCTACATTTAAGCAAACATAGAAGGTGCCAGACCCTGGAGAAACCATCAAGTCATGTGGCCATTTGGGCAGACACTTCATATCCCAAAATCAAAACTTCACACCTTTCTCAAAATGATCTTTGTAAAATAGAACATTGTTTAAAATATAATACTTAAGTTTTAAAAAAATAAGCCAGAGTATTTATTCTCCAGAGTAAAACTGATGTTTTGAAGGAAAGGAAGGAAAAGTGCTTCCCAGCTCTTAGAAATGAGTTGCTAAAGTGCAACTCAGTGCTGACATCCTATTTATAAGTGATCAAACTTGCTTTATGTTTTCCCTTGATGGAAGTCAACTCATTTCCTAAGTTCATTGCTGTTCAAGTCAAAGATCACCTACCAGTTCAATTTATCCTCCTTAGGACTCTTTCTGTCATTCTAGCGCTTCTGGAAATGGAGGGAAGCACTGTCAGAAGCCTACAGAAGGGCGATTTTAAACTCTGGATTTCCATTTTTTTTCATACTTGATTAAATAGCTCATTCTTAACCTCAGAACTACCAACCCTTTACTGTGTAGAACAGGCTAGAATGCAATGGAAGGTGAAACAAGCTGTTAACTCCTAGTACTACTTCTGAAAATATGGATTTTGAGACACTTGGGTGGGTTCGAAGTGGAGTCTCCTCTTGCCTTCAGAAATTCCTGCACCACTTCAAGGTTTAGAAATGCTTTTGTCCTTGGCCAAGTTATATAAATCTTTGAGGGCCTCAAAAGTTGCCCTTTTGAGGGCAACTCAAAGCCTCAGTTTCTCCATCTAAAAATGTTTTAATATCTGCTTCATAGAATTGATCTATAGTGAGTGGCAAATAGTAGATATTTAATAAGTGATAGTTTCCTCAGTTTTTCCATATCCCCCCGTATACTCCAAATTATATTTACTTGCTCTATTCTGAGAGTGTTTCTTTGTTTATTGTACTCTCTCGTATATTCCCATGAACTGCCCCTGAGTGTAATGTAAGTGTATTCATACATAGAAGGCATGTAAGGAATAAGTTCCATGAGTAAGGCAAGACCGATGGTAGGAAAATTGGACAGAAAGAAATCACAATTCCCAGAGTAGTTCAAGGTCAGAAAATTCATTTGGTTTATTTTCTTTTGAAAAAGGAGCCTTCAGGTGTGGTTTAAACAAGTAGAACATAAGCTTCTTGAGAGCAGAGAACGTGTCAGTTACATGTGTTTAGAACTGCTCTTGGCATGAGGTGAGTATGCAATTAATACCTGTTTTCTCAACTAGTAACTGAGCATACTTAGGTATGATTCACTTTTGTATTAACTATGGGAAGTTCCTAGAGTTCTGCATAGGAAAAGAAAAGGATTCTAAGGAGAAGTCTTACAATTGGACAAAGATGGCCCCATTTATACACTATTTATCTTAAAGTACACAATTTGTGAAATGACTGTGCAAATCGCTTGATATGGAAATTCACCTGGAATAGGTTGGGGGAAAGTTGAATACCTATTCTAGGCCAGTTTCGGGCAGATACTGTATTTTCCAAAAAAAATTCCCTTTAGTTTCATTTTCCTTTTGGAAAGAAATCCCACTATTGCTCAGAACTTAGAATATCCGCATGGTACTAGGCACCATGGGGTAAAGAGTAGTAGATGCAATGGGGTAAGAAGACCAGGAGATCCCCCTGTTTCCTGAGGCTGCTTTCCATGTGATGTAAAAGTGTGAGACAACAGGAGCATTAGCACATAACATAGTTCACATACCTGAAAACATCATCATGTGCTGAAAATTCCAGGGGATCTTCTGTTTCCGGCCCAGATTCAGGAGGAAGGAGAGGGGATATATGTTGCAGGCTCTGGCAACAAAAATTGCGAGCTATAGATAAGCACAGGGAAACATTGAGGAAAATCTCGTTGCAATGAGGCTGTGAGTCCTCGAGCTTTATTATGTTCTTAAGCTTCTCTGTTTTATGGCCCAGAAAACAGGGATAAATATGTCAATACCTGTATGTCCAACTTGCTTCCAAAATTCATCTTTAAATGTCAATTCTTTTCCAGAAATAGCGGAGAACTCTGCTTTTCTTTGAATATCTACTTGGTTTAGAATTGTTAAGCCTGTACCATTTCAATCACTGTAAATCTTCTCATCACATTTATGTTGCTGATGCCTGACTCTTCACTCAACTCTGTTGCAAAATGTGAGGCAGAGACCGTTCAGAGGCTGGGGCATTATTTTCTCAAGCAGCACTTTAGAAAGGGTAAATGTATTTCTGCTTATAGTAGCCATCTTTCTTTCTATCAGGTTGTACTCTCTGTATCTGGGAAACTTCACTTACTTTTTTTCTCTTCGTGGAGTTAATTTGACAGGAATTACCTGTCTAAATGTATAATATAACTCCTCTAGGAAATATTTTGCTAACGTCCAGTATTTACAGGTTAAATTCTACGAAAATACTGGTAGTAGTCATCTTTTCCCTTTCATCACCCAGGACTCCTTCCCTGAGAGTCTGTAGATTCTAGTTTGTCCTCAAATGGGATGGAATTACGTGGGAAAAGGGAGCTTCCATTTAAGATGTAGGTTTTAGATGAGACTGGAGTGTTAAGTTGAACATTCAGTGAAAAGAGGACAGAAGGCAAAAGTAGGTGCTTACTAGAACAGGGCTTACAGAAGAGGGGTCAGCTCTCCTGGCTGTCAGGATTACATGCCCGCGATCTGATGGGGCATCTGCCCATTTTCCAAAGGACAACAGTTGCTGATGTCCTTGGGGACATCCCTAGCAGCTCAGTATCCCGTCAAATAGACATCTGTTCTTATTGGGGAATGCTTACACACCAGGCCTAGAGCTACAAAAGTCCTTTGCATTAAAAAGGAGGTCTGGGTTTAAAAAAAAAAAAAAAAAAGGAGGTCTAGAGTTTATCTTATTTTATTTATAGGAAAGGGTGATCTTATTAAAATAAACTCACATGTACACTAATGTAAGACATTGAATCACATCTATAATGTTAATTTCATCTAATCTTTACTTTGTATCCTATTTTCAAAGTCCTCACTGGAAAAGAGATTTTACCAACTTGTGATGAAAATATTTCTAAAGCTTAATAATCCTGGCTATATTCGGATATACTCTAATGCAGATTAAGTATGTGTCTCTGAAATTAATGGATGGATATATTTTTATCTAAATGATTCATAATTTAAAAACATACTTTGAATATTCAAGAAATAAATATATTTTGAATATTTATTTTTTGAGTATTCTATTCTTCAGTTTTCTCTCTTTATTTCTCTCAGTATTTCCCAAATTTCTTATCTTGAAACGGAAGCATTTAATAAAGGTCCCAATTCTTAGGATCTTTTCCCTCCTACTAGAAATTACATATCTGCCATGAATTTGAGCATTGCAATAAACTTGAAGAAATCACTTAAACAATTTAACAGAGTAATCAGTAAGCGTAAGTAGTTTGCTCTTTTCCCTCATCACTCCATGTTCTGTATTTCAAAGGATACAAAGGCTCCAAGTATAAAAAGAGCATTAAAGATATGATTCTGGAACGTGAACAGCGCCAGGCCCATGTAACAGAAGATGACATTCTCGCCCAAGAAGTTCATAAATTCAAACAACTGAAAACAAAACAGAAACCAAAACCATTAATTATGACTCAGGTGTGAATTCACTTAATATCTTGTAACTGTTTTGGTAAGTGGATGTTTCTCTTGTGCCTGGGAAGGCCTTGTGCTCCATTTCTGGAGGGGTACAGGACCTCTGACTACCCTGTCAGGCCCTCTAGCTCTACCCTGGCTCTCTACCCAGTGACAGATGTGGCAGTCACGTTAACATCCCATCTTCCTTTCCAAATGCAAGGCTGCTAGAAATACACCTGGGTGTATTAGTCAGCATCATCCTCCATGGAATAATTCCTACTAGGATGATAGAATATCCTTGTTATAGAAATCTACATGATTGCTTAAGGTGTACCATAGGAAAGGATGCAAAGATCGTTTAGCTTCTTCTGATATCACTCAGTAGATGTCCTTGAGTTCCTAGGCCCTGAAAACTTCAAAAAAAGTTTTAGCTAAATTACCTTCCTCAGGCAGGCAGGAGAGACAAACTTGGAAAACTTGGAAACTTGGACTAAGAATGAATGTCAATTATATTTCAACATTAGAATGATCAGTATATTTTAAACCCCAGACAATGAGACTCATTAAATTGACTGATGTAGGTATATCCATTAAATGTCTACAATTTCTAGCTGGTAAAAAGAAAATGATTAATCCCAGGGATCAGTTTATGCAATGAGAACACAATAGATACATCAAATGCAGTCAGAGGAATAGAGTAATAACACGCTATGCAGAGAGAAGCTCCCAAGAGTTATTCTTAGATCATTAACTAAACAATTTAAGTTGAGCATGAAAAACGTTCTCTAACTTCCAGATTACAAGTAAAAGGGAAATGTGTCCAGGGGCTACAACAAACACACATTTGGAAGAGACTTTAGTTTATGTTCCAGAATTTTCATTTGGAAGCTTCTGAAACTTCTGAAACTTCATTCTCAGCCTTACATAAATCACCATGTTAAGTAAACGTCTCTGGAAGCATTTCTCTTGACTTTTTAAGGACTCATTATTTTTTCACGTAATGTATTTACAGCCTCACAAATAATGCCCAATACCTGCTTACCGATAGTTCACAGAAAGAAAAGCAGAATCTTGTCAGAAACATTATTTAAAGCCAGTAATAGAAACAAAGGATTAAAAAAGACACACTCCTGTGGTACAAGATGGTCTTTCTGCAGTGGCAGTGATCATTAATTATCCTGAGGACTTGTTTCACATTCTAGACCAGCTCATCTTAACAAACACTGTCACCCAAATAACCACAAAAACTTGAAAACGTGGGAGAAAATACAGGGAATGGGGAACACTTTGCTACCTCCTCATATCTGTACTTTTTCAGAAAGTGAGATTTGGCTACTGTCTTATTCTGCTCTGCCTGCCATAGCAAAATACTATAGACTGGCTGGTTAAAACAACAGAGATTTATTTCTTATAGTTCTGGAAGCTGAGAAGTCCAAGATCAAAAGGTCAAGTCAGCCAATTAGGTTTTGATGAGAATCCTCTTCCTGGTTTGCAAATAGCAGCCTGCTTGCTGAATCTCTCTCATATCTCTTCTTCTT
>PJEN01009093.1:0-82108 GCA_004024605.1 Pteronura brasiliensis | reverse complement strand
CCAAAAGGCCATTTCAGCTCTAATCCCCACTGGCAGCAGACATCTACAAAGTGGGAACGTCTGAGGGGCAGCCCCAAAGGTTCAGCCTTAGATTTGAGAAAAGCAATTTTAAAGCTATGTTCCTGAAGCTTGTGATTTTTAAGGACCTTTAAGTCAAGGGGTACGGAGCATCTCCTGGGTGAGAGCATTCTGGAACTTGACGAACGTGACGGCGGACAACACTGTGTGGGAAGGCGCTACAAACACCACGGAGTTCTTCTCTCCGATGGAGAAGCAGTGTCACCCCGGGTCCCACAGGCCTCCCCCCGTCCCCACAGTGTGGATCAGCCTCTACTACGTGGGCTTCTACGTGGTGATGACCGGAATCTTCGCCCTGTGCATTTACACGCTGATGTGCTCGCTCGACCCATACACGCCCGACTACCAAGACCAGCTAAAGTCACCAGGTAACGGGCCTGTGGCCGGTGCTGGGGCACCAGGACCCCACGCGTCGGGGCAATGCTGGGTCCCTCCAGAACGAACCCCTGGGGGCAGCCTGGAGAGGCCTTTCCTTCTGGTGGCCCCAGGGCTCAGGAGGGGCACACCCGGGTGCAGACAGCCCCTCAGCTTCTTTTGCAGATGGTGACCCCAGACTACAGCCTCACTTGGTTTAGTTTTAATTATTAAAACAGATTTGGTACAGAGACGGTCTTTACCTCACTCACTTGCTATGCGGACGACACACACACGACACGTCTGGGAGGACGGATGAGACAGCAGGGAGGGGGAATGGAGAGTGTGTGGGGAGGAAAGGACACCCTCAACGCGGACGCTTCCCCTCTGGGAGGGCGATTCCAGCACCACAGGCTCTTCAGAACATGCATTTCTCGAAGAGCAGCCGGTTCGAGGGCAGAGGCCCGGCACGAAGGCTGGGCAGGTGCTCCCCCGAGTCGGGCCCGAGAGGAGAGGAGGTCACTGGTGACAACAGGACTCCAAGGCCTGGGACAGACAGGCGGCACTCCAGGTCCTGGAGAAGGTGGCTTAGCCCAGCTGTCTGCACAAACCAAACGAGAACCGGCAGGCGCGAGCTGGGGTGGGGACGGGCCACGAAATCCAGGAAGAAACGCACTCTGCAGCACGGTGTCCCGGACGCGTTCTGAGGGAGCAAGAACCGCAGAGGCGCCCCACCGCAGCCCTGACCTTCCCCAGGAGAGGCCAGAATGCACGTCTCTAGAAGGTGGCGGGTGCGGGCCCTGGAGCCGGGGTGGGCGTGTCTCCCTCGGCCGGTCCAGCTCCTCTGCTGGGGTCTCCCGTGAACCCCTTGATCAGTGATCACACACCCAAGTGCCTCGTTGGCAGTCATTTCTAGAGACAACCAACGGACAGCCATGAGGGTTTCACCTGGCTTCAGAGCAGAACACGCTACGTTACAAACCTCAGGATACAACTGTAACGTGACCTGTCCAAAGCCCAGTGGGTGGGAGGGCCCCGGGAGGCAGAGAGAGGGCGACAGCCGCCCCGACGCAGGGAGCGAGCGGTGAGCCCAGGGGGAGCGGCTGCGGTACACGGGTGGGGCGGGCGCTCGTGAGCGGTACCCACTCTCTCCCTGGTCAGATCCCCTCCAGCCACGCGCAGCTGTTACTCCCACAGCATCCAAGAACAAGAGGGCGCTGGCTGACCGTTTAGAAAGTCCCGTCAACAGGACTGGCTTCCCGAGCTGTGGAACGTGCACACGGCCAAACACGACGGTCCCCGTGGATGGGAGGAGCTGAGCCTGACGACAGGGCGCTGGGAAATGGAAGTCAAGTAGGACCCGAGGGCGAGGACTCGTCTATCGAATCTGTGACGCTGGTTTGCGCGTCTTCGTGTGAACGCAAGCGAGGCTGCCCAGCGGCTGTCCAACGGTCCCTACGCCACACGTGCGCTCCTTTTCTCGTAGTTAACACGGCGTCTGGGGGCTTTCAGACGTGACCGAAACCAGTGAAGCTTCAAGTGTGCGTTCCAACACAACCTCATCTGGCGACGCGGTTCCGTTCCCGGGCGGGCGGGTCCCTGCTGAGCTCCTGCTGCAGGACCCTTGGCCGCAGCCTCCTTGCCCAGGGGCCCGAGGACCCAGGACTGGCCAGGACCACAGCAGCCCACGCTTGGCCACCGGGCCAGGCCATTTCTGCAGTAAGTGGCTGGGGCGTGACCAGCACTTTGGGGGGAACGGAGTAAGATGTGTCCTGCTCTCCCTCCAGGGGTGACCTTGAGGCCAGATGTCTACGGAGAGAAAGGCCTGGACATTTCCTACAACGTCTCTGACAACAGGACCTGGGTGGACCTCGTGCACACGCTCCACGACTTCCTGGCAGGTGACGTTTAAAACGCTTCCCACCTCTGCTCTTCCCTCTTCTAAGACCATCTCAGGGAGGGTACGGGCTTCCCCACCCTCCCACCAGCCCCACCACACCAGGTGGCTGTGGCCGGAGGTCGGCGCCCACAGGCTCTTCTGTCCCGGCAGGCTACTCGCCGGCTTCCCAGGAGGACAACATCAACTGCACCTCCGAGAAGTACTTCTTCCAGGAAAGCTTCCAGGCCCCAAACCACACCAAGTTCTCCTGCAAGTTCACAGCGGACATGCTGCAAAACTGCTCAGGTCTGACGGACCCCAACTTCGGCTTCGCGGAAGGAAAGCCGTGCTTCATCATTAAGATGAACAGGGTGAGCACAGGGTGGGGCTACAACCCCAGACCCAGCCGTGGCTTGCAGGGGCCCGGGTGCCTGGCCCTCGTGTGACCCCACGCACCCCAGCACAGGGTCCAGGCTGGTAAGGCTGGGAAGCGTGCCGCAGCCCGTCCCACCCTGCTCCTCTGCTAGGCATGCCAGGCCCATCGTGCCGGCTTGGGAGCTGACCGTTCCCCAGATCCAACCTGAACAGCTCAGACAGCCCTGGCTCCAGGCTCTGCACTGGACGCTGAGCTCCGAGTTGGAGCTGCTCAGGGCAGCTGCATGCACACACAGCTTGCCAGCAGCCGGGCCACGTCAGGTGCCACGAGGATGGCTGGGAACCATGTTGAGCAGTAGTTCCCCATCTGGGCCAGGGACCCTCTGCCGGGCACGAGGGAGGCTGAACGGGCCGGTGCCAGCGAACCACAGGGCGGCATGGTCCCTCCAACCTTGGGGTGCAGGGGAGGGGACATGCCACTGGAAGCCAACAAGACAAGAGGGCCGGGGCGTCTCTGCTCCGTGTTGGCCAACAGGTGTGCGGCACGATTAAACTTCCTTCCTGAGACACCTGGGGAAGCCATGCACCTGAACGGCACACTCCAGGGTTCCCGCGGGGTCGCGACGCTGCGTGGCGGAGGGAGCCAGGCACACCAGGGCGGAACTGTGGGGAGGGCGCAGGCACACACACGGCCCGGACCCGGGAGGCCAGAGAGCATGCGGGGGGCAGCACAGGCGGGCACGCAGGGGACCCCGTCACAGGCACCGCGGAGCGCCAGTGCGCCAGCCACGGCTCGGACCCTCCCGTCCAGCCCAGCCATGCGCGGGCAGCCAAGACCGCGCGGGGCAGGGGTCTGGCCGCTCGGACAGGCCACTCGCTCGCATCAGCCGGTGGGAGAGCGACACGGACGCCCTTTCCTTCCAGATCGTGAACTTCCTGCCCAGCAACGGCACAGCGCCCAGGGCGGACTGCGCCCTCCTGGTGAGTGTGTGGTCTCGCCAGAGCCACTCGCCCCCAGCTCCCCGCGGCCCCCAGCTCCCCGCGGCCGCCCCCGCCCCGGGCCCACAGTCGCACGCACCACCCCCGCCCCCGAGCAGCACTGCAGGGCACTAAAACCCGCAAGGACAGCGATCTCCGTCACCGCCCGGCCCAGGAAGCATCCGGGACAGTGTCCGCCCGCGCCGTTCCGAGCGTTGGTGGCAGTTTGGGAAAACCCGCTAAGAGTCAGCCGTAATTTCCTCCAGTTTTTCTCAAAGCCGGTTTTAAAGCACAAGCCCCGGAAAACAATCATGTCTCCACTGAGTCTCTTCCGAGGCTGGTCTTCCCCCCGGGGGCTCCGCAGCGCCCAACCCGCCGCCCCCGCCTCGCTGCGGGGTGAGGCTGTATCTCCTGGGACCACCCACGGGTGCTGACCCGAGCTTTGAACAGACACAAGGTGTCCTGCGTCCGTGTTCTGCCGAGCTCCAGCCGCCCACCGGGCCGCTCACACGCACGCAGGCGCCCGCAGACGCCCGTAGACGCACGCAGACGCACGCAGGCGCACGCAGACGCACTCAGGCGCCCGCAGACGCCCGCAGGCGCCCGCAGGCGCCCGCAGACGCCCGCAGACGCCCGCAGGCGCACGCAGACGCCCGCAGGCGCACGCAGGCGCACGCAGGCGCACTCAGGCGCACTCAGGCGCACTCAGGCGCACTCAGGCGCCCGCAGACGCCCGTAGACGCCCGCAGACGCACGCAGGCGAACGCAGGCGCACGTAGACGCACGCAGACGCACGTAGACGCACGCAGGCGCACGCAGACGCACGCAGACGCACGCAGGCGTCCGCGGACGAACGCAGGCGCACGCAGGCGCACGTAGACGCACGCAGACGCACGCAGACGCACGCAGGCGTCCGCGGACGAACGCAGGCGCACGCGGACGTCCGTAGACGCACGCAGGTGTCCGCGGACGCCCGGAGCCTGCCTCACTCAGGCGCCGGCCTCTCCGCCCCCAGGACGCGCACGACGACGCCCGGCCCCTCCAGGTGCAGTACTACCCGCCCAACGGCACCTTCAGCCTCCACTACTTCCCCTACTACGGCAAGAAGGCGCAGGTAGGCCGCGTCCCGGTTCTCCGACAACCTCCGCACACGCGTCCCCAACCGAGCGGCGAGGAAAGCCCGCGACATTCCCGTTCCCCCAGTGGAGCCGGGGGAGCGTGCGGCCCTCCGGGTGTCTCCCTGCCTGAAAACGCAGCCGCATGCGAAACACCAGTACCAAACGCAGTGTCTCCGTCTCCCAGAGCCTCCCACTACCTCCGCGCTGCAGCGCAGCCTTCAGATCTCCGTTTTTCCTATTTTCGTGGTAGTTTTCATCAAATGTAATTTGCATTTGAACTCGTCCCTGCTGCTATCCCCCGAGCCCAGACGGGCTCCCCTCGTCCCTCAGGGGGACAGTGCGTCCCCGCACGCGCCCCGTGCGGGCACAGCAGGCAGGCGCCACTTCTCTGCCACCCGACCGGCCCCGTCGAGCCGCCTCTCATGCTGTCCTCCTCCATCTTCCCGTCCGGGCTCCAGCCCCACTACAGCAACCCTCTGGTCGCCGCAAAGCTGCTCAACGTCCCCAGAAACACGGAGGTCCTCGTCGTGTGCAAGGTCCTGGCCGACCACGTGACGTCCGACAACCCCCACGACCCCTATGAAGGGAAAGTGGAGTTCAAGCTCAACATTCGGCAGTAGGGGGAGGCCGGCCTGCAGCGGGCCCGGCTGCCCCCCACCAGGCCTCAGTGCTCCGCGGCCCGCCCAGGGAACGGCCGGCAGGCCCCTGTGCCCCGAGCACCTCGGGCAGAGTCCGCGGCCTCCCGCGCCCGCCTTTCTCCCTTCGACCGAATCCGGAGCTGCGGGAACACCCTGGGCCAACGTGCTATCTGCGAGGCAGCAGCTGCGCGACCACCAGGCCCTGTCCGCACGTCCCTCACCGCAGTCCCGGCACCGCGTCGCGCTCCCAGAGAACAGGACGTACGGGAATGGGCACCCTGAAGGTTTGCTCTTACAGAACGGCATTCCTAAACTGTAAAAATAAAACATTAAAGTCACTCTCGCTCTGCGTAAAACAATCCTGTCTTTTCTGATAAGGGCAAAGCCTAACAACAAGTCACTTTCTCTCTGGAAATCTTCAAGTTTCGCCCCCCCCACCCCCGTCAGGGAAATTCGGAGGAGGCCGCAGCAGGGCTGCCCCCGGGAGCCTGCGCGCCTGCAGGAGGTGAGCAGGGGGGCGAGAGGGCGCCACGCGGGCTGAGCCCCCCAGGAAGCCACGGACACGAGCCCACCCTCCAACACCCAGGGACGTGCGGGCGGCTCACTCCAGGCCCTGCACCAAAGCCCGGAACAAAAGCGTCTGATCAAACCGACCCGCTCTCCCGGAGCGCCCCTGCCGCCAGCCACCGCGTGACCTGGTGTCCTGACCCCACACAAGCACCAGGCGCGATGTCACCTCCCAGAGAGCGACACAGTCCCACACAGCTGAGGGTGGAAGCCTGTCGGACCTGGAGGATAGGCGCCCTCTATGAGCGGCCCCCGCCCACGCCAGCTCTGCGGGTCCCGCAGGGAGGCCACCTCGGGCCCGCGGCACCCGGTGAGCACGGAGCCGCTGGGCCACCACCCTCTAGCACCTGCTGCCCTCGACAGCAGAGGGAGGTCACGACCAGCAAAACCACACCAGCTGCCCGTTGCTCCACAGCACCGCAGACACCCCCACACAGGCGACAGTCCTCCACCGTCCACACCACTTTGCGGTCCTTCCTCACCGTGCAACCTCGCGCCTGAAAGCCAAACCCCCGACCCTGTCTCAACTGCAAGGACCCGGGAGAGATGCAGGGCCGTGCCCACGGAGCGCACAGTGGAGGGCGGGCTTCGGTGTGTGCCCCGGGCCCCTGTCCGTCCTGGCCGCCTGCCCTCGCCCGGCAAGAAGCAAGACTGACACGGGAGACAGAGTGACATGTGGACAAGAACCTGGAATTAGAGGAGCAGAGAACTTGTTTAAAATGCCCATGCGCGTTTTATTAATAAAAACTAACAGTGCCAAGTTAAACAAGTCAAACAATTAAAGTCTCTTTATATTCCATAAAATATTACAGAAAAGTTTATTTGTGTTTCAATAAAAAGACTACTGTTTAGAACAGGCAGCTGACAGCAACTGTGCGGTTCATGGGTCTTTGTGAATAAATTTTAAAAGGGACTACTGCCTGTCCTGAAATTCCTTTTTCTTCTTATAAAAAAAGAACTATTAAAAATGATTGACAAATTCTGAGTTAAAAAACTGTTAGAACATTCTATTTAATGTCGACTTCATCACAGATTACAGGAGGTGGCCACGAAACAAAGACGACTTTTGTTTCGGTTCGTGTCTTCAGATGACAGACGTGCTGGCCTGTGAACAACGACCCCAGAGTCACGCCCGCCTGGGAGAAATCAGGCAGCCTCCCCAGCAGCACGCACGCCTGAGCCTCCCACCGCGGTAGCCGCCGCACCAGCACGGCAGGAGACTCTGACTGAACGAACAAAAACAAACAGAACTTCGCGATTTGCTGCAACGCAGAGAAAAGTATAAACTGGACGGAATCACAGTCAATATAATTTAAGGGAAAATAGTCACGATACAGCTAATGGTGCCAAACGAGAAAAAGCAGAGCCGCCGTGCGCCAGGGCCCCCGACGCCCCGGGATAGGCCGGCATCAGCAGGGGCTGCACGCCCCGGCAGACACGCGGCAGCCCCACGGTGCACCGGCGCAGCCCGCGCTGGCGACCCGGCTGGCACGCCAGTGCTCCGGTGCGCTCGGCAAGGGCGGGGAGCAAAGGGAAGGCTGGATGAGGACAGACAATGGAGACACAACCCTAGACAGTGAGGAAGGGGCCCGAGCGGCCGCTGGCATGAAGACATCCCACCGCTCACCCCGAGACCCCGTGGGACACGGCCCTCGCCTGCTCGCCGGAGCCACGTGGCCGGTCAGCAGCTCGCCGCCAGGTCCCGGGGAGGAGGCCAGAAAGAAACACACGCCACAGAAGCGGCCGCTCCTGAACCAGTGCTCCCGACGCAGACCACAAGGGCGGGCCACAGGCAGGCGTCAGTCTTCCTCCTCGTTCTCATTGAAGTCGTCGTCGTCCTCCTCGTCCTCCCCGACATAGGACACGGGGGTCTCCACCCGGGAGCCGCTGTACTGGGACCCACTGGAGCTCGTGGCCAGCATGCCGTCCGCACCATTGGTCAGGTCACTGCGAGGACGAGGCGAGACAAGGCGGTCAGGCAGAGCGGGGAGCCCTACGTCCGCACCAGCGCACCCGGCACCCCCAAGCCCAGCCTCCACGGCACAGAACTGAAGCGGCATCGGCTGCCGCGGGCTAGGGGATTACATCACACACAAAACCCCACACACCGAAGCTGGAGGTCACAGCTCCTTCTTCCAGGCCGTGTACTTGTGACACCCTGGATCTTGCGGGGGGGGCAGCTTAGGAAAAAAGGGCCCCAGGAAAGGACAGGAATCCTCCAAAGCAAGGCTCCCAGCCAGCAGCGTGTGAGAAGCGCCCAGCGAGGTGTGTAGGCAAGTACGCGAGGGCATGTGTGTGCACGTGTGGTCTGCGTGAGCATGTGCCGGTGCACGTGTGCACACGTATGCACGTGCTGGGTCTGCGTGAGTGCGGGTGCACGACTGTGCACGTGCTGTGTGCACATGCGTGCAGGTGTGGGGTCTGTGCGTGTGGCTGCGTGAAGCGGTGTGCACACGTGTGCCGACGACACCCTCTGCTCCCCCGGAGCCAGCGCCGAGCCCAGGAGGCGGAGCTGTGACAGGTGAGTCTCATCCGGACACTGTGTGAGAAGCCCACAGCTGTCCACCAGCCCAGGAAATGGCTCTCGCTGAAAGGCAGCGAGGTTGGCAGGGCAGAGCCCAGGGGTGTGGGGGGCAGGCCTGCAGGGCCGGCGCTTCTGGGAAGCAGGGCTGCTCGGCCCTACACCCTGGTCTTCGGATGGGCGTCTGGAACCGGCCGATGTTGCCACTGTGCCCCTGGGAATCTCAACAGGGGACACCTAACCATCTCTGCTATCACCACTGGGGGGGGGGGGCCTCCTGCCATCTGAGCCCCAGGGTGCCACGTGCATGACAGGCACCTGGCCCCAGTGTCAACAGCGCCTCAGGCAAGGCCCTGGCCTACAACAGAGAGATTCTCGGCTGGGATCCTGAGGAAAGACCTCTGGGTTCATGTACCTCCCAGCACCTGGCAGAGTGGCCCAGACACTGACCATCAGACAGCATCCTGGGGCCCCGGTGCCGACAGCCCTCACCCCCAAGTGCACATGTCACCGTGTGTGACCTGCTCACAGAGTTGTCATCAGAAGTCACGGGGATTTCTCCGTATTTGAGCAGCAAAAAAACGTATTCTAAGAAACATCACATGTTAAAGGGATGCGAGTCTAGAACTTAAAGCTCAACAGAGACCCTCCAGACTCCAGGCAGGCACCTCCCACAAGCACACAGGGGCTCGGGGTCACCCAGGAGAAGCCGCAGGCTCTGCTACTCCACTGGAAGGGCCAGCTGCTGCCTCAACAGGAGAGACCCAGAAGGGCAGAACCACCTGGGAGATGCGGCTACTCTACAAGAAGGAGAGAGGGAGTCTGGGGCATGGGCTACCGGGCACGGCTCTCACCGGGCAACACAGAGGGGAGCCCCAGGTGGACGGCACCCACACCTGCCAAAGGCCAGAGCTCGGGCACCAAGAAACACTTTTCTTTAACATGCAACCATATGTATATATCTTAATGCCTTTTAGCATTTAGGAGCATCATACAATAAACACTGTTCAACATTCCACTCGTTGACAAAGGAAGTACGTATCTGTGGAATCCAGCCTAGCAAGAAAGTCAGAAAGGGTAAAAAATTCAGCCATAAGGCTGCATCCTTTCTCGTGAGCAGGAAACACCAAACTGCTCAAGAAATTATTGTCTTCACAAAATAACGCCAGTCTCTGCACTGATTTTTCTTCTGAAATGGTGGTGAATTTACTCGCCTTGTTACAAAGCTGGAGTGAGCCTCGAAAATTTGAGTCAACACCCGAGTCACACCTCTGGGAACGCCCACCGGGCAGCACGGCAGACTGACCCCGCAAGCACAGCTGGCGGGCTACCGGGAAAAACGGAACTGGTCTCGGGCCAGACACCCCCCAAAGGACTTCAGGGACGACCCCACGGCCAGACCACCCGGCAGCACAGGCCGGGAGCCTCGCCCACGTCCCACCCTGGAGCGCGAGCCGGCCACAGCGCACCACGCCACCCGCTGGCAAATCCATCCATTTTGTTGAACCTACAACTGCTCATCCATCTCGTATGTTAAGGAATTCAACATCTATTAACATCTAGAGTTGAGAGAAGGTAACACATATGATATGATATGACATGAAAGCTAATAAAACCACTGTTTTGTGAATACTTAATACAGAAATTATCTTATACTCGTCTTTAAAAAACCTAAGATAAATACCCAGAAACGATACAATTCTGCTTTGTGGGACAGTCAGATCAAAGGCTCGCACACACTGACTTAAGTAGTACAACTCCTTCAGTAACACAGAAAACATACATCCAATAAACAGTAAAGAGGAAAAAAAGCAGCTCCTGGTGGCCCAGTCGGCGAGGCGTCTGCCTTTGGCTCAGGTCATGGTCCCAGGGTCCCCAGGTCCCAGGATGGAGTCCCGCTCAAGCTCCCTGCTCGGCAGGGAGTCTGCTTCTCCCTCTGCTGCTCTCCCTCCCCAGCTCATGCTCTCTCTCTTGCTCAAATAAATCAAATCTTTTAAAAAAAAAAAGAACACTGCTTTATGCACAGCGTGATCTCAACTATGTTAAGCAGGAACGGGAAACACAGATGAAGAAACCCCCGGCCCTCGGGCTGCCTACAGGGGGCTCGGGCAGTTTGGCCCCCGTCACTGCATGCTACTTTTTAAAAAGTCAATCACGTGTCACTTGAAGTTTCGGGGGGAAGAAACCATGAAAAAGAGGCTCCTGGTCACCCAGGGTACAGGCTACGGTGGGCCTTCGGGGCACACAGCCCGAGAGGAGCCCTGCCGGGAGCGGCCAACACCGACAGCATGGCCAGTGGGAAAGTCCCACCCTCACGCCAGGAGCCAGCAGGAGCCATGGAAGAGGATGGTCTGCAGGAGAGCAGGGGCTCTGCCCACCCGCTCGGCCCAGAGCCGCAGTCACCTGGCAGAAAGCCGCGTGCCATTCGAGGTCGACACCGAAGACGTGACGAACACCCCTCCAATGGATCCCTGAGCCATCTCTGAAGAGAAGAAAACAAAGCAAAGGTCACAAGAGAGGCTCACGCTGCCACAAGGCGGGTCCAGGCCAGACAGCTGACCCGCTGGTGGTTTCTCTACGGGGACACTGGCCATCCTCCCAAGAAGGCAGCCAGTCCTTCATGTACATGATCACCAATGGCCACACAGCTGTGCCACGGAACGGACACTGTCAGAAAGTGGAAAGGGGGGCCAAGGGCGGGAGGACCCGACGTCCTGGGAGACGGCATGCACCAGGAGCACGGCCAGTGTCCGCGGCCTCTGTGGTGCACCGGCTGGGAGCTGGTGCGGTCCGATCCAGCCCAGCAGCTCTGGGGGTGGGGGGACCCACACCACGAAGTGGGGCAGGGCCAGCAGCTTCCTCACCACAAAGTGCCTGCCCTCTGTGTCCCTGACCCCGCCACTCAGCACAGGAGTCCCCCACACGGCTCCCGAGCAAACAACTCCTCCCCCCCGCGTCAGGAGGAGGCAGAGCGCCTCACTCCCCGGAGGCTTGTCTGGGTTCCCTGGCTGCGGAGGCCAACCACCCCCCAAAACCCCATGGTCCCCACGGGTGTCCTGCCCCCCAATCTAGCTATCCCCACTTCTTGTGCCGAGTGCAAATTCGGCCTCAGCAAAGGCGGGCTGCACGTCCAGACCTGAGGTCCGGCCCCACGGCCACCAAGAGAACCGGAGGCGACAGACCTGTCACGTAAGGTTCCAGCGCTTTCGGCACCAAGCTTCTCGCCATCTTCAGGTCCTCAGCGGAGCAGCTCCCAGACTCCAGCCCGCAGGCCATCCCCATCCGCTTCAGGACCTCTATGTCGTCGTGGATCTCAAACGTGTTGTCAAAGTTGAAGAGATACTCGAACCTGGGTGCAAAGTCACCGTTAGAAAAGGGGGCACTGGCCGTGTTCATCGCGGCACAGGGCCCCAAGCAGAGACACCCCACTCAGCCAACCTCCCTCAGACCCCCTCTTTACCCACGTCCTCCAAAACCCATGCACTCAGAAGCACTAGAGCGTCACAGAGGCGCCGTGCGTGGGACAGCCTGCCTGCACCCCCGGCCGGCACGGAACGCCAGCCACTCTCCGCACAAGGGTTCAACGGCTGTGCCAGTAACAACCCTGACAGGTCCCAGGTCTTCCTTTGACAAGACAAACACGAAACCAGGGACGTGAGAAGTCTGTAACTTTGTTGCGCCAAATGACAAGTAACGACAAGTCAGATACTTCTCTGACGAAACGAGCGGGCGTGCCACGGACCGTGACAGTGGCACTCTCCACCGACCTGAGGCTCAGCTGGGACCCAGGGCGGGGGGGTGGGCACCTGTCACGGGACCTACTTGTCATTGGAAATGCTACAGTCGATCACGGTCTTCTTGCTGGTGTTGACGATGATGAAGGGCAGGTGGATGACGGAGTTGGGCGGGGGCGGCCGGCTGGCCTGCTGCTCCGCCTGCCGGTTCCTCTGCACCAGATTCTTGAAGGCAATTTGCTAAAAAAGATGAGCCACCAGCAGGCCACTCACACCAGCTGCCAGCAACCTAAAGCCTTGTCCATGGGCGTCCCTGACAACCCTGCCCAACCCCACAGGGCAGCAACAGGGGTCAGGCCTCTCGAGAGCTCAGAGCAATCCACCGGGGGAGGGAGCGAGCGCACCCGGACACCAAACACCCCGAGGGGAATGGAGGCGGGAGGCAGGTGCTCACGCCTGATAGGACAGAAACCCCTCCCGGGCGGGTCACGAAAAGAGCATCTGTGCTGGAGGCTACCGTCCTCCTGCCCCTTCCGCACCCAAGAAGGTGGACATTAGGCAGAGCACCAGGTGCCTCGGAGCACCTGCCAGCACGGCGTTCTCCCTGGGGAAAGCCCTCACACTTCACACCTGCACGTGAACTCCCCGGCGGTAAAGCCAGAAAGCGCCCCTCCCACCGCAGCTGGCCCCCCGGCACCGTGCCCCGCGGGGGACTGAGAGGCTTGGTTTCAAGTAGCTCCATGTGCTGCAGATGCCACAGAGAACTGAGCGAAGAAAGAGGGACCGCTGCCCGGTGACGTGTGCCCGCTCCTCTCCTGCGCCCCTTGACCCCGAGGCCGCTTCGACCCGCTGGAGCGCTCCCCGCCCCGAAGCCTCCGCTAGGGCACAGGGGCTGGCTGTGGTGCCCCGGGCTGAGCGCACCTAGCGAGGCAAGACACACACCCTCCACCATAGCCTGGGGGTACTGAGCCAGCACATGTCCCAAGCCCCTCACTGACCACCCCCTCGCCTTCATCTTCTGATACCAGCCACTAGGCCTGTCCTCAGACCCTGCTACATGTCCCCCCAGGGTCCCAGGGCTCCCCCATGCTCCCTTCCTTGGCCAGCCACTTCCACGGTGGCTGAACCCCACCCCAGGCCCCGGCCACACGGCTCCAGCGCTGCACGGCCTCAGACCAGGGACTGGCCATGCCCTCCAGCAAGCTCCTGGTACAATCTGTGTTTTTGCTTCCAGCCCTGAATGGGCATCTCCAGATCCCCACAGGGAAGACACCCATACTTGGGACGTCCTCTGCAGGTGCAGGGGACGGAGACACAGGCCTACTAGCCACGCACGCCGACCTCTGCCCCACAGCTGCCACCTCACACCCTGGTCTGGGCTCCGGTCCTCAGAGTGCATTCCTGCCCCAGGGAAGCTCCCGGCGCTGCCTTCCGAGCGGAGTCCCTCCCACCGTTTAGACTTCGACAAGCAGCACACACGCGGCCCGTGGGCTTACCACGCACGCGCACTCTCTGTAAGCGTCTACAGCACCCGCACAGAAGCTCAGTGGGCGCGTGTGAAATCGCATTCGAGCTCTCAGTGCAGAGGCCGTCCGCGCCGGACACGCGCCCAGGCCGCAGACAGTGCTGAGCCCCACACCTGGGCTCCAGGACAGCTCGTCACGAGGGCCCGTAGGAGGTGAACAACGGTAACACCTAACAGCTAGGACAACACGCGGGGAAGGGCCGTGTGGACGCACCCTCCCGCCCTCCGTCCCCACGCGAGGCAGCGCGGGACGTGGCCCCAGCACGCCGCTCGGGACCTTCTGACGCGTCCGGGCAGCAGATCCAGGGGCACAGGGGACACCGTGGCGGCAGGATGGGGCCAGACCAGTGGGGAGCAGCGTCCATACCTGCAGGATGAGCTCCTGGAGCTGAGACTGCTTCTGCTTGATCCTTTCAAGCCGCCTCTGCCTCTCCACCTTCAGAACAAGACGGCGGCGTCACGACACAGCCACCAGCACCCCCTAGGGACGAGCTTGTGGAACCCTTTGCCCCAATCTAACGAGGGGAAACAGGCGACCTAGAGCCAACCAGGCATGGGGACGGGACCCACAGGGGTTTCTTCCGTCTCTCGCTGCACCCTCCTCTCCACCTTCTCTCATCTTCTGGACATGACGCTGTAAAACTCGAACCCCACCAGCCAGGATTCAGAACTTCCTACGCTGGGGTCCGCTGCCCACGGTGGGCCAGACGCCGCCTCATCGGTGCCCGCAGAGCACAGCAGGCTGGACAGACGGCACACCAATGTCCGGTGGGCAAGCAGCGGAGCCCTGGTCCGGGCCAGGCACACACGCACCAGACCCTGAGCAGGCACCCTCGGGACGCACACCAGCTCTGGGGCAAACGTACAGGGGCGCGATGGGAAACAAGCTGAGCCGCGTCACCTCTAGATTCCGGCACTCCTGAGCTGAGTTGGTGGGCAGGCCGATCCACTTGATCTCTTTCTTCTCCTTCGAGATGATGTTCATGGCCATCAGCACGTTCAAGGCATCGTAGACGCGCCGTCGTATGTTCTTCTGGTCGTAAGCCTGCTGGGCACGGAGCATGAGCTTTCCACACCGTCCGGGACGCTCCCAGCGCATCCCCACTGAGCCCGGGGAAGAGGGAGCTGCGCCGGGGAGCCGGCCCGCCGGGAGCCAGACCCCGTGCACGACCGCATCCGGGAGGATAAGCTGTCGTGCCGCAAACAGGTCTGCAGAAGTCTTTCAGATTGTTCTCTGAACTGTGTCTCCAGTGGCTTCAGAGAAACCCAGGGCGGGCCGTACGGCACCGGGTGTGTACCCGCCACGCGGCACATACTCACGGACTCGTTTGGTAGGATGTGGTTGTCGGCGGTACTGAACTCTGCGACCAGCTCGTCGGCCACCTCGTTGTAGGACGTGGTCCCCTTCCTCTGCACCTTCTCGCACACCTTCATGGAGAAGTGCCGCAGGCCCTTCCCGTTCTTCTCCCCTTTCCTGTGCCGCTTCCTTAGAAAACACAAAGGAACAGCAGTGCCCTCAGCACCCCCACGCCGGCCCCCGGGGGACACACGTTCACCCACAAGGCTAGCAAGCTGGGCATGGGCCGAGACCCCATGCGCAGCCCCAGGGACCCAGCTCGTCTGTAGAGCGCACTGGGCACAGCCACGGGGCCAAGACACCAACGTTTAAGTGGCCAGGCCTCCTATCTGCATCCGCTCCCAGAAAACATGGGGCCTCGCCCGGAAGGGCAGGAGCCGCCGGTGTGTATCTACTGCGTCCTGATACACCAACGCTACTTCTTAAAAAGATGTCCACGGACATAGGAACTATGAAAATTTTACCGCAAATTTAAGAACTTTTACAGAAAATTTGGCTGCGAGCCAAAGCGGTGTGGAGAAATGACAGCCACGTGGCGGCGGGCACCCGACCCTGAAGACCGCAGTGAGCCTCAGAGCACGGGAAACCCAACGGCTCAACTTTTTAAGGCACCACGTCAAGGAAAGGGTGGCTCTGAGTTTTTCACGATGACTCAGGAAATCACGATTTTTGCTTTAGAACCAATACAGACGTAAATCCAAAAAGCTTTGTTTTTGTTTTCAAGGAAAATCACAGAGCTGACTTCCGAGTAAAATCGTTTTCTCACGAGGTTGCTTTACAGGGAAGACAGGGTCCAGGTGACCGTGTGGTGGGACCCTCCCATGGTGTCGCCCAAGGAACAGCAGCCAGAGCTGCCGCGAGGGCCGTCACACGTGCACGCTGTCCCCTAGACGCGACTTTCCAGCGCAGACAACGGAAAAGAGCCCGTCACCGCAGTGCTGAGAAGCCAGCTTCCTCCTCTTCCTCCACCGCAAGCTGCCCCCCTCACAGTGCCGCCACCCCCGGACCGCGGGGAGCAGCTCCCCTGCAGCCAGACTCCTCCTCCGCGAGGAGAAGTGCGCCCTGACGCCGTCTACCACAGGCGTGACGGCCGGCCCGCGTGGCCCGGGATCCGGGGTTACGATTCTAGGCGATGTGCTCACCCGGCAGACCAAGGTGAGGGGTCTGAAGGCTGGTTCTGTGAGACAAAGTGAGTGTTAGGGGTGTGTGGGCTTCCTACCACCAGAGTGTTGGGCGCTGCAGGTCTCTGAGGCGTACCAATTACCTACAGTCAAAAGAGACAATTCAGAACACAATGAGACATCGCCCGCGTGCGCCCCTGCCGCTTTACCACTTCCCATCCTCCACGGGCACTGCCGAGTCCACCAGCCACGGGGACCGCGAGAACACGGTCACGCGAGCACCACGGCCCACACCGAGAGCCAGACGCCGGCGAGGGGCACTTCTGTGCGGCACGAGCCGTTTCCCTCACCGACTCCCGGGGTCTTCCCGGGTCCAACAAAAGCACCAGGAACCATCCCATCCCGACGAGCCCGCCGGACGGCGACCCCCGGGGAGGCTGTGGTTCGAGGAGGGGCCCGCAAAGCCAGCCTCAGGGCACGTTCCCACTGTTCCCCTGGCCCGAGTTTACTTTCCCTTCAGTTCAGTGATGCGGACGAGGATGAAATCCTCTCTCCCAGGGGGTGCTAAACGCCAAAACACAAACAGGAAAAAGTCCCCGCACTCGTGGTGCCCATCGGCCCACCTGCATGTGCGGGCCTCGTCCCAATGGAGGCTTCGCGGGGACCCAGCACCTCGAACAGGGCAGCGCGGGGGCGCGGGGGCGATGAGCGCTGGAGCAACAGACCCACACGCCAGGGCAAGGCAGCTCTGGGGACGGCAGCATGACCCGTACCGCAGGGGACCGAGTCTGAGCACTCGGCACCATCTCTTTACCCAACGAAGGGAGCCTCGTTTGTTTTCAACAAGGACTCAGAATTTGGTGCCATTAATATGCAAATATTCCCGCAAGGGACACACAGACGCTGCTGTGTACCGTCAAGTCACACCTCAGCGTCCTCTGGTCTCGTACGTGACTCCACCCCACCAAAGAGCTGATCCAGGAATCGGTTCAGAAACCTGACTTCCCAGGTTCTGCACAGCCAAGTGCCCCAGTGAGCCACCGTCGGGCACCAGGTGCTGGGACAGCCCTTCACAGGGACGGGACACAGCTTCAGGGACTGGCCATGCCCAGGGCCCCTCCTCAGCAGGATGAATGTGCTGCCTCCAGTGGCCAGGGGACAGCTGACCAGGTCAGGGCCAATGACCACAAACCACAGAAAGAAAATTCTCAATTTCATTCTTTCAATTCACATTTCCAACGATCAAAGTTTCATCACAGTGTTTTCCAAACTGTGCGTCACCCTCATTCATTCAAAAGCCATGAAGTCAGGTAGTAAGCTTTCTGGAAAAAGGGACGGAAAAGCAAACAGGTCTCCAGGGAGGAGACGCACTGCCCGAACCTTCTGTTTCTGCTCAACGGGACGTGCGTTCTGGGGCCTGGGCTCACCATGGAAAAGGCGCGTTAGCCGAGGCTCAGGGCCGAGGGTTTGGGACACGCGGAAACCGGTCAGTCTGGCACTTACTGAACATGTTTCACAGGGACTGGGTTGGTGACGTTCCCGGGAGAGTGGATTTAGGACACCAGCACCCACACAGACAGGGAGGAGAGTCACCAGAGGGCTGCCTGACGTGTGGCCTGGGCCCCCGCAGCCAGCACCCGCGCTCTCGTCCTCTCCCTAAGCTGGACCTGTCTGCGCAACTGGCCCACACGAAGCAGCAAGGTCAGGGGGCCGGGCACACAGCAGGCGCTCCGGAACTGCTCCCTGAATGACAGGGAACTGTTCTCTCTCCGCTCCTCCCCCGTCCTAACCGCGCTCCTGGGCACCGTGCTCGTGGGCACCGACTCCCTGGACCGGGGCTGAAGCCCTTCGCGAGCGCGAGCCAAGCTCACACACCCCTCAAGGTCACGACGCGTCAGTCCTTCCATCCTCAACCCTCTGGCGGGCGAGGTCGAGAGACACGGCGACGTGTGAGCCGCAGCTCACAGCGCTGGGGCCTGCGCAGGAGGCACTGCCGACACCAGCTGCCCCGAAACAGGCGGACTCAGCCCAGGGACGTGACTTTCAGGCTGACAGAGTTTAAGGCGCCAACAGACAAACCTGCGTGTTGACTCTCCTCCCTACACCTACAGCCACCCGACAGAACGACTCCTGCGACTGAGGCGGGTGCACAAGCTAAAGCTGCTATGACATGCGGCAGCTAAAAATAACACGAGTTGCAGAATAAAACATAGAACGAAATATTTAACTTTATCAAAAAGATGTTTACTAAAAAGCTGTGATGAGCCAAATATGGTGTAACTGACACAGCGATGCTTTGAAAAACATCACGGCAACTCTGCTGGGAAAAGCAGTCACACCCCGCGACGGGGCGAAGTGGCAGGCACACGCACAGCTGCCCCGGGTGCTCACCCAGAAGTGGGAGCTCAGGTCTGGACAAGCACAGCTGGGCAGCCTACATCCTCCTCGCAGGGCCACTCGAGGCCCAGCAGGAGGGGAGGCTTCAATCTGACCAGAGTTCCACCAGGAAGAGCCAGTGAGCCCCACAGGTGATCAGGGAGTGGGGCACCTAGCACGGTCCAGGAGCACAGACCCACCTCGGCCCCCTCCTAGAGGGTGGGCCACAGCAGGGGCATTCCGGTCCCAGCGCCCTGACGGCCTACAGAGCCCTACGCCCACCATGTGCCCTGCAAGGACACCACCCTTGTTTCCCAGACAGTAATGCCCACGCTGAGGAGGGTCAAGGCCAGGCACTGCCACCCCCACACCACTCTACGCTCTGGGGCAGACTTGGGGTCAGCGGGACACACTTAGCAGGAGGGGACGGTGCCTGGCCTCTGTCTGCAGCAGGCCTGAGCCAGGGGAGTGCACACGCATCCCAGCAGTGCAAACATTGAGAGGGCTCTGCGGAGGGCAGACCACACACCCCAACCTCCGCACCACAGCTATGGGCCACCGTCCAGAACCGGCGAGCCCGCCTGCCCGGGCCCCTTACCACTTGCTGTGCAATGTTGACATTGGACTGTCCGAATGTTTTTGGCAACAGCTGCTTCCCCAGCGTGCTCACTGTGGAGGGGTGGACAGCTACCAAGGACACCACGCCTGCAACGCAAGGAGGCAACAGGTTAGTTCCCTTCTGCAGTAAGGCTAAATGGGTAGTTGTAGGACGACGATGCCTCTAACTGGACGTTCATCATTCACCCACCTTAGGGCTGTGGGTCAGCTGCAAACACGTCTAAGCCGGAAGGTGTCCGCGTGACCACAATTGCCAGCTCATCCACCCACCAGCCTCTCCGGCTGCGTCCATGTCCAGGGGGCAGGGGTGCAGGGGCCCAGGTGTATCACCAACCTGTCCCGAGCCCCTGGGGGCTGCCTGCCTGCCTACGGAATGTTCTGGTGGGACTGCAGAGTCTGGGGACAGCAGTTCTTGAAATACCACAGTACTGTGGCAATTAGAGTCTCCTAAATGCTCTGGCATTTCTGTATTGCGAAACGAGTTCAGAAATCCAACACTCCCCGGGGCTCAGTCTGCTGAGCATGTGACTCCTGGTTTCGGCTCAGGCCTCCGTATCCTGGGATTGAGCCCCAGTGCGGAGTCGCCTTGAGATTCTCTCTCCCCCTCTGCCCCTCCCCAAACCCACCCCAGTGCACGCCCACGCTCTCTCCAGAATAAAGAAATCTAAAGCAATCTAACACTCTTCTTCCTTGAGGAGAACTGTATCTCCGTTTCTAGGAAGAGAAATGCATGGGGAGGACACTGCCCCCTCTCTGAACTCACAGGTGACCTTATCACAAAGCAAAGAGGAAGGACACCCGGGGAACAGAAATACTCATTCCTGCAAGTGTCTGCTAAGAGTTCTACGTGCCTGCTCTGTCCTTGGTGCTGAGTATAAACAGTGAACAAAAATGGTAAAATAGTTTATTTTACATATTAAATAATAAAATCAAATGAAGTAGGAATGATAAAAATTCAAAATACAGAAACAAAGGCCTTGCCTTGATGGCCTCAAAAGGCAGTGAGAAAAAAGGGAGTGTGCACGGGCCATGGTGCCCAGAGCCCGGGGAGGGCAAGCAGCGTGCGCCCCACCCGTGCCTTCCCAAGAAGGGCCTGAGCGCCCCGGGGAGAAGCAGACCCACTCCCAGGCTCGCGGTCGGTCACTGCCGCACTGCCGGCTGGAGAACGCCTGCCCGAGTCACCACGCCTCGCGCTCCCAGCTCCTGGAGCGGACCCGCCTCCTGTGGCCGGGCTGGGGACCCTGCAGGGGGGCGGGGGGGTGTCGAGCCCCATAGACACCAACGGCATTTCCTCCGCTTCACAGGCTCTGCCTCGTGATGGCCTCCATGTGCACAAACACCGCCCTCGTCCGCCCGGCCCAGAGGTTCATTTCGGAGCCCTCCACCGTCCCCACGTTCCAAAGAACACGCTGCAGGCTTCAGGCCGCGCCGAGTCCCACCGCTCGCTACGCAGACGCGCGGCAGGACTTCTCCACAGCACGAGCCCACCGAGCCGGCTGGCCAACAGCATTAGCATTTTTACCAACGACACCGAAAGATATTTATTTTCTGTAAATATTTGCTTTGAGGGTTTTTATTTTCCTCTAACCACAGAGATCTATACCTGGAGCAAAAGCAAATTTTTCACAACTGCTTTAGATATGTAAAAGATGTTTCAGAGGACAAAAAATAAAGTTACTCCATTTTGCACAGAGACTTAAAACATATCACTTTTCAGATTCATTGACAGATTAGTAATTAGGTTTCTAGGAATACTGAACTGACTCACTAAAAAACATTATGTTTTTAAATTTGCAAACGACGCCCTGTCAACACCAGCAACAGGCGGTTCTTATGACATTGTGTCTTAAAGCTCATTTTTTAAGAGATTTTATTTATTTATTTGACGGACAGAGCTCACCAGCAGGCAGAGAGGCAGGCAGATGGAGAGGAGGAAGCAGGCTCCCCGCGGAGCAGAGAGCCTGAGGCAGGGCTCGCTCCCAGGCCCCTGAGATCATGACCTGAGCCGAAGGCGGAGGCTTAGCCCCCTGAGCCACCCAGGCGCCCCAAAGCTCATTTTGCACATCAAGTAAATGACTTCAGAGCACAGGGGCTGACAGGATGGGGCACTCGGGACGGGGCTAACCTGCAGGCCCACCACAAGGCCGCCCCACACAAACCACCCGGAAGCCCAGCAACGTCCTTCTGTAAGACAACGTGCTTAGAGCCCCCCAGCTGGGGGAATGAGGAGGAGGGCAGTTTGGGCAACGGCAGGGCTGGGGCAGGGCTGGGACGTAGAGACAGACTGGGGCGGGGCCCCTTTCCTGGACACCCCTCCCAGCAGGGGCTCTTCCTTGTTCGCTGGGTGAGAAACTCTTCAGTCTGAGGGATCCGTTGGCAGACGATCCTGCTCCGGGACGACCTCAGACAACTACCACCGTTTTCGGCTTGAGGAGCAGAGCTCACTGGCTATCCCTAGACCCACCCCATCCTGCCCGCGGCCACCAGGGCTTGCAGGTCGCGCTCCGACCAGCTGCGTACCTCTCCACACACACCCCTGAATTAGAGAGGGACAAGCACCACTCGCGCGGGCCTTGCAGTTGAGACAGTGACAGCCCGCAGCTGTGCTCGTGCCGTGCGGGGACCCGTGCACAGGAAGGCCTGGTGACCCCTCTACCGCCGAGCCGCTCCTCCTGGACACACAGAGGCTCCTGCTCAGACGCTCCGCACAGTCAGGAGAGCCTCCTCCTGCTGAGGGCCCCGGAGTCCACACGTCCAGTCCGTCCCCGAGTCCAGGGGGCCACCTGCATTATGGGCTCCAGCCCAGCACATTCCGAGGGCCATGCTGCAGACGCATGCACACGTGTGGGCACACACCCGCACGCACACACACGCACATGCACAAACACCAGCAGATGCACACACACACGCACACACGCCCATCACACACGCACGCACACACACAGGCACGCACACATAGTCCACACCCGCGTGCACACACGTACGCACACACTTCCCGGCAGACACACCCACGCAGGCACACGCCCCAGCAGCCAGTGTCCCTCTCCCACATTCCTGCCACCTGCTAACTCAGGAAGGCATGCCGCTTTTGGTCAATCTCAAGGGCGGGATTTCACATCTGGTTTAATCTGGCCACAGATGTTTAACACCCTCCTCTGACAAAGACTGCCACACACAGCCCACGTCCAGGACTCAGGAGATAACACTGCAGTTATGAGACAGGCGAGATTGTCACAGCCTAGAGAGCTACTCACTATAGGAATGGGATCATTTGGGGGCGCCTGGGTGGCTCAGTGGGTTAAGCCTCTGCCTTTGGCTCAGGTCATGATCTCAGGGTCCTGGGATCGAGTCCCGCATCGGGCTCTCTGCTCAGCGGGGAGCCTGCTTCCTCTTCTCTCTCTGCCTGCCTCTCTGCCTACTTGTGATTTTGCTCTCTCTATGTCAAATAAATAAATAAAATTTAAAAAAAAAACAGGAATGGGATCATTTGAACTGTAAGATGTACTTAAAGCCTCTTGTTGAGGGAACTGTAACACGGTATTTTCCAATACATCATGAAACGGAGGATTCCTCTCCTGGCAACAAAATGCGTTAGGGACATATGTGGTCTGAATTGCTGTAACCAGTAACAGAAAAGGGACCCTAAGAACATTATGTAAGCAAACTCTAATTAGTAATCACAACCCATTAATATCTATAGGTTTTACGATATTTTAAATTACAAAATCAGAAGGTTTAATGTTTTCTGAACAACAATTTCAACCACTTTTAAGTTCTGAGAACCTAAAATCTCTTTTTTTAAATTATTTTTATTAACATATAATGTATTATTTGCCCCAGGGTACAGGTCTGTGAATCATCAGGCTTACAGATTTCACAGCACTCACCATAGCAGGTACCCTCCCCAATGTCCATCACCCAACCACCCTATACCTACCTCCCGACCCCCAGCAACACTCCGTTTGATTTGTGAGATTGCTTTCTAAGAGTCTCTTATGGTTTGTCTCCCTCCCAATCCCATCTTGCTTCATTTTTTCCTTCCCTACCCCCCAAGCTCCCCACCCTGCCTCTCAAGTTCCTCATATCAGAGAGATCATATGATAATTGTCTTTCTCTGAAGGACTTATTTCGCTCAACATAATACCCTCTAGTTCCATCCACATCACTGCAAATGGCAAGATTTCATTTCTTTTGATGGCTGCATAGTATTCCATTGTGTATATGAACCACATCTTCTTTATCCATTCATCTGTTGATGGACATCTAGGTTCTCTCCATAGTTTGGCTCTTGTGGACATTGTTTCTATGAACATTCAGGTGCACGTGCCCCTTCGGATCACTATGTTTGTATCTTTAGAGTAAATACCCAGTAGTGCGACTGCTGGGTCGTAGGGTAGCTCTATTTTCAACTTTTTGAGGAACCTCCAGAGTGGCTGTACCAGCTTGCATTCCCCCAACAGTGTAGGAGGGTTCCTCTTTCTCCGCATCCTTGCCAGCATCTGTCATTTCCTGACTTGTTAATTTTAGCCGTTCTGACTGGTGTGAGGTGGGATCTCATTGTGGTTTTGATTTGTATTTCCCTGATGCCGAGTGATGTGGAGCACTTTTTCATGGGTCTGTTGGCCATCTGGATGTCTTCTCTGCAGAAATGTCGTTCATGTCCTCTGCCTATTTCTTGATTGGGTTATTTGTTCTTTGGGTGTTGAGTTTGATAAGTTCTTTATAGATGTTGGATACTAGCCCTTTATCTGATATGTCGTTTGCAAATATCCTCTCCCATTCTGTCAGTTGTCTTTTAGTTTTGTTGACTGTTTCCTTTGCTGTGTCGAAGCTTTTGATCTTGATGAGGTCCCAACAGTTCATTTTTGCCCTTGCTTCCCTTGCCTTTGGCGATGTTCCTAGGAAGAAGTGGCTGCGGCTGAGGTCGAAGAGGTCGCTGCCTGTGTTCTCCTCAAGGATGATTCCTGTCTCACGTTGGGGTCTTTCATCCATTTTCAGTCTATCTTTGTGTGTGGTGTAAGGAAATGGTCCAGTTTCATTCTTCTGCATGTGGCTGTCCAATTTTCCCAACACCATTTATTGAAGAGACTATCTTTTTTCCATTGGACATTCTTTCCTGCTTTGTCGAAGATTACTTGACCATAGAGTTAAGGGTCCACTTCTGGGCTCCTGTTCTGTTCCATTGATCTGTGTGTCTGTTTTTGTGCCAGTACCGTACTGTCTTGAGGATGACACTTTGTAATAGAGCCTGAAGTCTGGAATTGTGATGTCACCAACTTTGGCTTTCTTTTTCAACATTCCTTTGGCTATTCAGGGTCTTTTCTGGTTCCATATAAATTTTAGGATTATTTGTTCCATTTCTTTGAAAAAAAATGATGGTATTTTGATAGGGATTGCATGAAATGTACAGATTGCTTTAGACAGCACAGACATTTTCACAATATCTGCTCTTCTAATCCATGAGCATGGAATGTTTTTCCATTTCTTTGTGTCTTCCTCAATTTCGCTCATGAGTATTTTATAGTTTTCGAGTACAGATTCTCTGCCTCTTTGTTTAGGTTTATTCCTAGGTATCTTATGGTTTTGGGTGCAATTATACATGGGATGGACTCCTTAATTTCTCTTTCTTCTGTCTTGCTGTTAGTGTCAAAAATGCAAATGTTGGTGTAGGAAATGCAACTGATTTCTGTGCATGGATTTTATATCCTGACACTTTACTGAATTCCTGTACAAGTTCTAGCAGTTTTGCAGTGAAGTCTTTTAGGTTTTCCACATAAAGTATCTTATCATCTGCAAAGAGTGAGAGTTTGACTTTTCTTTGCTGATTCAGATGCCTTTTATTTCTTTTTGTTGTCTGATTGCTGAAGCTAGGACTTCTAGTACTATGTTGAATAGCAGTGGTGATCGTGGGCACCCCTGCCGTGTTCCTGACCTTAGGGGGAAAGTTCTGTTTTTCCCCATTGAGAATATTTGCAGTGGGTTTTTTTCATAGATGGCTTTGATGATATTGAGGTATGTGCTCTCTATCCCTACACTATGAAGAGTTTTGACCAGGAAGGGATGCTGTACTTTGTCAAATGCTTTTTTCAGCATCCATTGAGGATGTCATGTGGTTCTTGTTCTTTCTTTTATTAATGTGTTATATCACATGGATTGATTTGTGGATGTTGAACCAACCTTGGAGCCCAAGAATAAATCCCACTTGGTCATGGTGAATAATCCCTTTAATGTACTGTTGGGTCCTACTGGCTAGTATTTTGGTGAGAATTTTCACATCTGTGTTCATCAAGGATATTGGTCTGTAATTCTCCTTTTTGGTGGGGTCTTTGTCTTGTTTGGGGATCAAGGTAATGCTGGCCTCATCAAGTGAGTTTGGAAGTTTTCCCTCCATTTCTATTTTTTGGAACAGTTTCAGGAGAATAGTTATTAATTCTTCTTTAAATGTTTGGTAGAATTCCCCTCGGAAGCCGTCTGACCCTGGGCTCTTCTTTGTTGGGAGATTTTTGATGACATTTCAGTCTCCTTACTGGTTATGGGTCTGTTCACGTTTTTTATTTCTTCCTGGTTTGGTTGTGGTAGTTTATAGGTCTCTAGGAATGCATCCATTTCTTCCAGATTGTCAAATTTGCTGGCATATAGTTGCTCATAATATGTTCTTATAAATGTCTGTATTTCTTCAGTGTTGGTTGTGTTCTCTTTCATTCATGATTTTATTAATTTGGGTCCTTTCTCTTTTTGTTTTGGTAAGTTTGGCCAGGGGTTTATCAGTCTTATTCTTTCAGAGAACCAGCTCCCAGTTTCGTTGATCTGTTCTACTGCTCTTTTGGTTTCTATTTCACTGATTTCTGCTCTGATCTTTATTATTTCTCTTCTCCTGCCAGGTTTAGGCTTTCTTGCTGTTCTTTCTCCAGCTCCTTTATGTGTAGGGTTAGGGTGCGTATTTGAGACCTTTCTTGTTTCTTGAGAAAGTCTTGTATTGCTATATACTTTCCTCTCAGGACTGCCTTTGCTGTGTCCCACAGATTTTGAACAGTTGTGTTTTCGTTTTCATTTGTTTGCATGAATTTTTTCAATTCTTTTTTAATTTCCTGGTTGACCCATTCATTCTTTAGAAGGATGCTTGTTAGCCTCCATGTATTTGGGTTCTTTCCAACTTTCCTCTTGTGACTGAGTTCTAGCTTCAGAGCATTGTGGTCTGAAAATATGCGGGGAATGATCCCAATCTTTTGGTACCAGTTGAGACCTGATTTGTGACCCAGGATGTGATCTATTCTGGAGAATGTTCCATGTGCACTAGAGAAGAATGTGTATTTTGTTCCTTTGGGATGGAATGTTCTGAATAGATCTGTGATGTTCATCGGGTCCAGTGTGTCATTTAAAGCCTTCATTCTTTGTTGGTCTTTTGCTTGGATGATCTGTCCATTTCAGTGAGGGGGGTGTTAAAGTCCCCCACTATTATTGTCCATGTGTTATTAATTGGTTTATATAATTGACTGTTCCCATGTTAGGGGCATAGATATTTGAAATTGTTAGATCTTCTTGTTGGACAGACCCTTTAAGTATGATATAGTGTCCTTCCTCATCTCTTATTATAGCCTTTGGCTTAAAATCTAAATTATCTGAAATAAGGATTGCCACCCCAGCTTTCTTTTGATGTCCATTAGTATGGCAAATTGTTTCCCACACCCTCACTCTAAATCTGGAGGTGTCTTTGGGTCTAAAATGAGTTTCTTGCAGACAGCATATCAATGGGTCTTGTTTTTTTTTAATCCATTCTGACACCCTGTGTCTTTAGATTGGGGCATTTAGCCCATTTACATCCAGGGTTAACTATTGAGAGATATGAACTTAGTGCCATTGCATTGCCTGTCTCTGTTCCCTTCTGGTCTGTTAATTTTAGGCTCTCTCTTTGCTTAGAGGACCTCTTTTAATATTTCCTATAAGGCTGATTTGGTGTTGGCAAATTCTTTTAATTTTTGTTTGTCCTGGAAGCTTTTTATCTCTCCTATTTTCACTGACAGTCTAGCAGGATATAGTATTTTGGGCTGCGTATTTTTCTTGTTCAGGGCTCTGAATATATCATGCCAGTTCCTTCTGGCCTGCCAGGTGAGAACCTAACATCTTAAGAGTTGTGATTCTGACCACCATGCTACAGAGACTCTGCGTGCTCACAGAGCCAAAAGGGCCCCCGGATCATGCCCAGGGTGTGCATGGCTTGGCCCCAGACGACAGCAGGAGCTGCCCTGCCCCGCAGGCCCTGGAGCGGCAGCAAGGGCCTCCCTCCCCGCTCTCTCGCTCCCGGCGCTTGCGCCTCGCATGCCCGCTGCTCACCAGCTGAGCACCCTGGAAGGGCCCCCCCGTCCAAGCTAAGGTGCACCGCATCTCAGGATGCCCGTTGGGACCGAGATGGGTAGACGCCACCCTCACCATTCGCCTGCACGGCACACACTCTGGTGGGCACCATGGCCAGTCATCACTGCACACCCAGAAGCAGCTCAGAGGCTGGGACAGCACTCCACGGTCCAGTCGTCCTCTGGGTTCAAGCGGTAGGAGGGAGAACAAGCTTATGCCTCCGCTCCACGTTCCCTGGGAGGGCGTCCTCCGGGGCTCAGCGAGTGCTGCCGTTTCTTCCTGAGGTGGGCCCCTCTCCCCACCACCGCAGGAACACCAGCCTGGACTGACCCACTGTGTGCACAGGCGCGTGCACGCCTGGGGGACCGCAGTCACCATGACTCAAGAATTACACAACGATGCCAGGTCCCCGGCCACATGGCATCCCCAAAACTTCATCTCTCCTGCCTCCAAGCCCTTCTAAGTCAGGCAACCCTGAAGCAGAAGAAAAGACGCCCTCTCCCTAGGCCAGCACGGCCACAGACGCAGGGAGCAGTGCTCCACAGAGATGGGCCTGCCCCTCAGCCGGACCACACGCGGGCACAGGGCTCCTCAGGGAGAAGACGGGTCTCTGTCAACCGTCAACGGGTATCACAGCTCGCCACCAAAAAGGTGCCAGGTGACAAAAGGTGGCACTAGAAACTCCAGGAATGGCCCAGCGACAGCCACGTGTCAAGTCACATGGCGGCAGGGACTGGGCGAGCACAAGTGTGACCCGCCCCAACACTGCAGGTCAGGAAGGTGCTGACGGAATGCGGAGCGCACACTTTACCCGTACGCTGAGGAACACGCGGGGCTCCTTCGGCGAGCATGTGTCGTTTGTGTCACGAAGAGAATCTTTTGGGATAGCGCAAGCGAGAAGTGGTGACAGAGACCCGCACACGTGCTGCAGCCTCGGGCCAGCCGCAGCTGCCGCCGCCAGCCGCACACAGGGGACGGGCATGCAGCAGGCACATCGCAAGGGGGAGGGTGCACGTGTGGCTGTGGACGGCAGCCAGAGCCCCAAGGTGCAGCCGGATGCTGGCAGAGGAGAACCCAGTAGGAAGGCCGGAGAGGAACTGGGCCAGCGAAGCACCTGGACAGACCCCCACCAGCGGGGCAGGCCTAGGAGCAAAGGGGCTCGGACCCACCAGGGCCACCAGAACCCAAAACTCAGCAAGGGGAGACGATGCTGAGGGTGTGCACGGCCGGGCACACCCGTGTGTAGCAGAGATGCAAAACGGTGTGGCCACGCCCACATGCCACGTGGTCCCTGGTCGTGAGTGTCAGACCTGCGCCCAGGAACAAATGCACCTGCCAAGGCTCACAGCATCACAGCCGTCCGCAAAGCCCCAGAGGAGACCCAGCGTGTCACAAGTAGGCCTGCTCACGTAAAAACTTCCCGTCTCTGACTGGGGGGCTCTGGTCTTCAGGGTTGGTGGGTAGAGAGAGCTGGGGCCACTGACTCGATACGCCTCCTTGCAGGTGCCTGTCCCCTGCTATCCGATCCCAGGTCCGCTGGAGGTGCTCTGGACCAGGAAGCCAACCTCGGGCAAAGGAGATACCCTCCGGAACTGCCCAACCAGTGCAAGGCTTTCAGAGCACAACCAGGTTTGCTCCGGGAGGAAGAAGCGCTGCTGCGTCCCGGCTGCGGCCAGCCCTGCACAGTTCATCTGCCAGCCCCTTGTCATGAGGGCCGGTTCCACAAAATGAGCTTCTCTCGCACTCGCTACGGCCTCCCACAGGCTCTGCCTCTGGAGAAGTCTGTAGACGCGGGGATCTGGAAATGGGCCAGACTAGCAGCAAGAAGAGGCACGGGTGGCACCGAAGGCCAGGAGGGCGAGCAGAGCCACGGCCAGGACCCAACGAACAGGGCAAAAGCAGCAAGACCCGCCTGGGAGCGCACGGGACCACCATGGGATGGGGCATCACGGCCAGAGCTCGGTCAGGAGCAGGCAAGCAGACCTCATCTCAGGAGCGGCTCACACCACCAGCTGAGGGCAGCAGGGTCCCTGTGAGTGCCCGGGCCCAGCACAGCTCAGGTGCCCGCCCATTTCCAAAATTCTCGGTGGGTAGACCTAGGAGCAGTGGCAAGCTGGCCCTGCAGGTGCAACACATAGGGCACAGGGGCACAGGGGCGCAGGGGGGCACAGGGGCACAAGGTCCAAGCAAAAAGTGAGGGCGGGCCCCACCCCTCAACGCCCAGCCTGCACTGGGCCCGGGCCGCAGCCCTCCTGGTGACCGCCCCCCACCCCGCTGCTGAACCCCCCGAAGTGAGAGCCAGCTACTGCCCCTCGCGGTCACTCCAGAGGGACGGCTCTCGGCACACGCTGCCGGCCACACCCCTGGGCTGCTAGACAAGTCTGTGCCAGAGGGTGTGGGCATCACTCAGCACGACCCTGGCGAGCCTTTGCCGAACCCCGTCAGGAACTGCCAACAGCGACTGTGAATCAGATGATGCCGCGTGACCTGCACGGGCTCCTCCACCTCATCAAACACCAGGGAGCAGCCCAAAGCGAGGAGCTCAAGTCAGCAGCACGCGGCCTAAAATCATCCTTCAAACTCCTGAGCCGGAAGCAAAGGGGACTGCAGGTGGGAACGCTCATGACCGGCAGGCGGGATGGGACGGAGCTGGTGCGGTCAACAGCCTGGTCCCGCTCCGGCCGCCGCCAGCACAGCGCCAGGCGTCCCACCCGACAGACAAACGGCTGAGCTAGAACAACTCCTTGGGACGCGCACAGGTCCTCGGGCGGCTCACAGGTGGGGCCGGAGCTGGGGCGCGGCCAGGTGGTCACGGGCTTACCCCCCCGAGGGGCAAGGGCAGCACCCCGGAAGAAGGCAAGGAGCACAGGCACCTGGGAGCCCACACTGGTTCCAGCAGAGGTGCAGAAGCAGATGCAGAGGCCTGGAGAGCCTCGAGGGGCAGCTCTCCTCGTCCAGCCACGAGCGGAGCACGGAGCCTGCCAGGAGCGCCCCAGACAAGGTAAGGCGGCCTCAAGAAGGACACGAAATACCTAAACCGTGCGGCAGCTAACACCAGAGTGTTCTAGTGAACTCAGGAAGCTGCTCTCTGGAGCCCCCAACCCAAGCCCCCACCCCACCCTCAGACTCGGCAGGACGCAAACTGTCCGCAGCTAAGAAGGAAACGGAGACGAGCAGCAGGTGAGACCCCCAGTCCCCAAACAGTAAAGACACCCAAGACAAACATCAGAACGAAAGATGCCCGTCGTTCCCAAGGGAGCGAGGTTTGCGGACTTTTTTCACGATTACTTCTGCTTCATCAGTTTATCAAAACACGTCACGCCCACACGTCCTGAAACTCTGAGGGTCCCTGGTTACTCTCCAGCGTCTCACCCAAGCCTCTGTGAACGGTGAAAGCCACCGAGGTAAACTGTCTACACCATTCAGCAGGCCCTCCGTCCTTGTATAGGAAGCAGAAGGGCACGGCATCCACAGAAAAGCAGGACGCTGCCCACGGCCTTCCGAAAACACAGAAACCAGGAGAGCATGGGCGGGCCCACAGCCCATCTTGGGGGAGAGTGGCCAGCGGGACGAGACCAGCTGAGCCTGACAAGGCAAAGGCCGGGGGCCCTGCAGGGCCCGAGGGCCTCTATGGGCGTCTGAAGGTGACATCCCAAAGCCACAGAAGGGACAGGGCATGAGCCCGCCACCCCAAACCACGCCAGCCTGCTGAGCCACACGTGGAAGGGCCCCGCAGGGCAGGAGACAGCTGGGCTCCTGTCCCACTCACAGCAACGGATGGAAGAGAAGGGGCTGGGCCACAGTCCCTGTTTCACGAGCCAAGAGACCCCGTGTCCAGGCCTCCGTCTGGCAGGCGCGGACAGAGCAGAGGCATCAACAGCGCTACGTGCAGCCGGCAGTCGCCCATCGTCTCCTCCAACCCGGCGCGCCCACGGCTAGTCTCCCCAAGGAAACCAGCAGCAGCTCAAACGCACCGGCAGCCGTTCCTCACGGTGCCTCTATGGGGGGAGCCGTGGGGCCCTGGGGGGAGAAGGGGCTGGGACTAATGCACCTCCATGCCCGCCCACGAACACACACGCGGGGCCTCCTGACAGCAAGGACGCTGACCCGCACACCGCGTGTGCGCCACAAGCCCTGGATTCAAGGCTGTCCTGGCCGGCGCCGTGCGCAGAGCAGACACCTGGAGGGCTCACGGCGGCCCCGAGGTGGAGGGAGCACGGGCCCTGGGCTCCCCGCACTTCTTCACATTCTCGAATGTCCACACGCCGCACGTGACTTACAGACCAAGGTGGCGCCCACAGGTGGCGCGTCCGGCTGAGCTCCAACAGCCGCTGCCCCTTCCACCGGGCCGGCCAGAGCCCGCCTGCAGCAGGGCCCCCGCTGACCGGGACTCTCACAGCAGAGAAACCCGCAGATCCAGCACACGGAACAGTCTTATCAACAGAAGGGTATTCAGAAAGAGACGCCTTACCTTTTCCAGGACTAAGGTTCTGGTCTATGAAGACCTTGAGTTCCCCGTTGGCTTCAATTAGACCGGCCTGCGAAAGCAACAAGGACAGTAAATAGTGCGTCTGAGAGAGGGACAAGCCAGCCCGCCGGAGGGACTGCAAGTTAGCATTAAAGAGACACAACGGTCACCCTTACGCAAACAAGGACAGGACACCATGCAGGAAGCACAGGGCCTCCCACCGCCGAGCTCTCCGGCAGGACCCTCAGCGGAGAAGAGACGTTCGGAGATGTCCGCCTTCACAGCTCAGCCCCGCGCGTGGACGGAAACAGCTTCCGCGGAGAACGTCAGCGTGCGCGTTAAATCGCCGGCCTGAGCCCGGCAAGGGCATAGCGCGGGTGGACGTGAAAATTCATCTGCCCGTCCTGAGAGCAGCCTAGTAACGGGACCTGGGAAGAGGGCCCCCCGGTGCCCCGGGCGCGGCAGGAGAACCCCCCAAGAACGCCCAGGTGTCCAGGGCCTGAGGCCCATGTCCACCGTCACCTCAAACACACCAGAGCGCATCCCGCATCTGTGCTGGCACAGGCCAGCCTGTGGGGGGATGTGAGCACAGCTCCCAGCGCCATCCTGCTTCTCCAGGAAGCCCCACGGCCCCCCACCCTGAGCAAACGCAGTCCCCAGGGGGACAGCCCAGGCCAGGCCCTCCAGAGGGCCAACTCCCAAGCGCACCTGCGGCGGCGACAAGCTCGCCTGGGCCTGGCACAGGGGACCACCCACCTTGGGCCTGCGGCAGCCCGGACACAGGCTGACCATCTCTACTGGGCACACAGCGAACAAACCAAACGCACCCAAAATGCACAATCCACACACGGAATCAGAGCACACGTCCCACCCCCTGAGCTCACCGGAGACCGGAGTCGGGCTGCACAGGGAGGGGCCCGCTGCACGGTCTCAGAACCTGGCAACACCACACAGGTCACATTTCCCGGACTCCCCAAAACCCCAGCTTCCCACAGAAACGGAGGGAGCCAAGTGCAGGCCCGCGAGGATGATCTCTACCGAGGCCCGGCTGGACTGGATGGTCACCGGCCGGGAGGCAGGTGAAGAGAACCTTTCTTCTTGCTGGGGGAGCAGCTCCAGGCTGGTCCCAGCAAACAGGCTCCAAGGACCCCAGAGCCAAGGACACCAAAGGTCACAGAGCGAGGAGCCAGCCGAGGCAGGGGAGGGCCTCGGTGCCCCACGCTGACGGCGGAGCCTGTCAGACGGCCCCACGCTCCTTGCAGACCCCTGGCGCTGCAGCTCCTTCCTCCCACGGCCCCAAGGGCGCTCTGTCCCAGACAGTGGCCCTGACCTCCTTGTCCACTACCCGTCCACAGCAGAGCAAATGGAGACAAGAACCACAAAGACCCGAGGAGAACAGGGCCCATCACTGCCCACATGGCTCTGCCTCAGACCCGGCGTGTGCCCCGACCTGCTGCCACTGGACGTCCTGCTTCCGCACGGCAGTCATGGGCACGGCGGTCCTGGCCACTCATGGGAAGGCCAAGAACGCGGCCATCCCCCTCCCCGAGAGATGGCGATCACGGCTGGCACAGCAGCAGCACAACCCTGGCAACCAACGCCTCACAACCCAAATCAGGAACCAAGTTGGGGAGCCCCAGCTCCCCCAGGGGACACCCAGTCCACTCACACTATTAGTCAACACAGCCCATCCTCCCTGGAGCAGAGGGCTCCCTCTTCCCGCCATGCAGTGCCTGCAGAAGGCATCCAATGGGCAGCCTGGGCCAGGAACAGACCAGCACAGCCCTTTCTGGCGAAGTCTGGGAACTGATGAAGAGGCCAGTCCCTCCCGCCCGTCTCAGTGTCAGAGCTGAGGAGTCACTGGAGAACACAGGGACCAGGACAGAAAGGAAGATGCTGGCAGAGCCAACAGGATGAAGGGAGCCACCTGAGCCCTGGACGAGAGACGGGTCCACCCAGCAAACATCATGTCTGCTCGCCGACACAAGGAAAACCCTAGCGTGAACACCACTTACTCATGCTCGGTAAGACCCATTCTGTCTCTTGCACCCGCCAGCACTCCTGCAAGAGGGGAGCCACGTTCGCAGAGCCCCCCACCACGCATGCAGCACACAGGGCCCAGCTAGAGCCCCGGGATGCACGGTGGCCCTGCCCAGAGCGGGCTGTCCCAGCAGCGCATAAAGACACGGCCGGGCGGGCTCCGTCTGACGGGGCTACCGTTCCCTGCCGGGCCAGCAGCCCATGGGCCACAACCGCCAGACACTGGTAGCCGCCAGCTGCGACCCTGCCTGGGCGCTACGGACCCAGGGACCCAGAGCCGTTTCCGGAACTACGCCGCCTCCACGGGATCAACTTCCCAGAGAGCTGCCAGTTCGGTAAACACGCACCTGTCTCGTGCCCAAGCCAAGACCTACAGCACAGCCAATAAGACCCAGGAGGAAGTCCAGGTGCTGGCCAGTGGCTCCTGCGGACACCTGCACAGCCCGCACTTGGGACAGTGGCCAGGTGACCCGACAGCAAGTCTCCCGGGCACAGAAACGTCCGTGACACGACATGTCAGAACCACAGGAGATACAAGACTGCTTCTCGCTAGAACTCGGGAAACAGAAAGACTACTGCCAATGCTCTTGCTCAGGGTGCGATGGAGAACACGGTGCAGAAAGCCTACAAGGCCGCCGGCAGGATGGCCACCTTGTCACAGTTAGACGCAGGAGCCCCAGGCCCCAGGTGCTCCAGCTGGGGTGGGAGGCCAGGCTCTAGGACCAGGAGGGTTCCACGCCACCCAGGAGCCCTCTCCTCGCTGGGGGGGGGGGCGGGGGGGGGCGGCTGGAGTGGGAGCAGAGAGGGCAGGATGGTGGGAGGTGAGGAGAGGTGACAAGGCATGAGGCGGGGGGGTGCTACCGTGGAGGCCGGAGCTCCGGACGCAAGCCTTCTGGCTGCCGCCCATCGGGGCAGTGCCTCCCTGCGACCCGGCCACCCCAGCTGGGCCACAGGCACCGTGTGGGAGAAGAAATGCTGTTATTTTAACCTGAGCTCTGAGGCATCTGTTTCACGACAACAGAGCACAGTGGTCCATGATTTTTCTCTAGATCAGAAGAGAAAGTACTACTTTTCACCAACTGGGAAGCCACTGAACGCACGTCTGAAGCAAACGCAGATTTGGTCCATTTCCTGGTGTCCAGTGACTAACCGCCAATTACCAGAGACGACCAGTCGTGACCAAAGCGACGACTCCAGGCCTCCCAGCCTCAGACGAAGACCGTCCGGGAGGAGCGAGTGGGCCCCGTGGCGCCTGGCAGGGCTGGATCGCGCGGACGGCCCAGCCAGCAAAGGCCTGGCAGCCGGCAACACCAGAGCCGGACAGCCTCTGGAGGTCCACCAGCCTCCACGGTGCCGGCACTGGCTCACCCGGCCCGAACGCCCACAGGCTCACAGCACACCCCAATTCCCAGATGAAGCCCGACCCGGCCCCACCCGGCTGGTGAAGATGACAGAAATCCCATCTGGGCTTGACAACCAACTCGGGGACACACCTGCCTGCTGCGAGCTATGACCTCGTCTGCAGGTGCACGGCCCCCCAGGGCCAGTCCCTCCCGGGCGGCAGCCAACAGTGTACATGGGGGCAGGGGGAGTCGCTCAGCAGCAGCTTGAAGACAGTGGGAAGCGCAGGAGAGAAGCGGGTCTGTCTGAACCACACAGACTAACTCAGCCAGCATCACCCAGAACCCCCACTCTCACCCCCGGGTCCCGGTCTCAGCCCTCCCCTGACGGTGCTTTTCTAAAACACCACCTCCTTCACAGGACACTGAACATCTGAAAGACCTCGGGGCTCACCGTGGTAAGGGGTGGCAAGAGCCGACCGAGGCCAGCAGGAAATCACCATCGCCTTTCCTGGGAAGAGCTCCCCACTGTGGATCTGTCTGTGCCTGAGCTATGAGACCCCTGCTTAGGTGCTGACCCCCCACTGCCGTCCCCTGCGGGGCAGCTGGCTGCCTAGTGCCGCACTCTGCTCCCTCCCCAGACGCCCACCCTGGGCTCTCCTGCGGGGGTTGGGGGAGGACCCGGGCTAGTCCCCACGTGAAGGAGAGCAGCGCAAGCCCACCTCCCTAACCACGGCACAGGGCCACCGGGGCTCCACACGGAAGGCCAGCGCAAGGTGGTCGCTGCGAGGGGTCATCGGAGCAGCCTGAAGAGTGGCCCACCAGCGACGACGGGGACTATGAGGGGTGCACGTGGCGGAACTCCCTTCCTGAGGACACGTGGATTGGGAGCACCCATCACACTTGACAAAGTCAGGAGCCACTGCCGTCTGTGCGGAGTGTGCAGGAGGCGTGAAAAGGGTGCCGCTCACAGAGTTCCTTCACCGCTCTGGGGTCTCAGGCCTGCCTCCTGTCTCTGGGAGGAGGAACACACAGCCTTCCTACCACAGTCTCCGCGGGACCCGGCCAGAGGGGGCCCAGGTGTGCCATGCCCAGGTGTGCAGCCACTGTGCACGCCCTGCCATGCCCTTGGCCCCCCAGGACCTCCCTGTGATGCTCCAACACGATCCCATTGCCACAGGGTTAGTCCGTCAATACGGCGGAGCCTCAGTTACACAGCCATGGAAAAGGGACCTGGGAAGGGGCCACGGCCACACCGTCCACTGCCCTCCCATCTTCGGCCCAGAGGCAAGACCCACACGCCCCCGAGAAACACAGAAATGCAGGACGTGTTCTGTTTTTTAAAAGCTATTCCTGAAACTGCAGCCAATTTTAAGATAAGTGCACGAGCCGTATTTTCCCCAAGAGCTTTAACTTAAGGTGCAAAGTTTTCTTACCCTCCAGTAAGAAAACACTAAAACACTAACTTGGTTTCGCGTGTAAACCAGAGACAGAAGCACTCATCGGCCTCAGCTCGCCTCAGCAACCCCTCCGAGACGGTCTGTCCCGTCGTGTCTGGACCACATGGGGACACGACGGGCCGCTCTGCTCTCGCGGTGGCCCGAGGACCCCGCTCACGGCACCAAAGCACCAGGCTGCATGGGGGGAAACGGCACTGGAGAGCTTTAGCTGGTTCAGCAGAGCCAAGCTCCAGGCTTCATCCACAGGCCGCCCACCCTGGATCCCCTGCTCCCCCTCCACCCTCTCTCTGCAACAAGCCCGCCGATACAGACTTCCTCTGGCACCCGCGGGATCAAGGGCGGGCCCCTCAGCAGAGACAGCCCCACGCTCCCCACCACCTCCCTTCACACTCTGGCTCCCGCACCGGTTACTTCCTGCCGCCCTGTCCCCACTGGAACAGAAGCCCTGGGAGGCAGGGTGCGGGGCGGGGCGGGGGCGGGCTGGGAAGTGCTGAGTGGCACCCGCACAGCCACAGCAGGTCTCAAACACACGGCAAGACTCCTCCAACAGCAGTTGACTCCCCAGAAGAGGCAGCGGGCCGGGCAGTTTGCCAACTGAAATGCAGACGTAATTCCAAGGCAGAAGCACAAAAACACCAAGACGGGGCCAACGAGAGGACGAAGAGTCGAGGTTTCAAACAGCGTCACAGGCACGCAGAGACCCGGGAAAGCCAGCACAGAGAGAAAGACGTACACAGCCCCTGCTTACAAACACTCAACACAGAGCATCGGCAAGTGCCACTGTCCAGATGCCCGGTAAGAACCCACAAGGGCCTGAGACAGGGTCCCCCTCCTCTGCAGACCTGGCCCTCGGCTCCACTCCCGACTCTCCTCCTTCCAGAAGCCCCCGGGACCAGCACGTGCAGTGCTCAGCGGCGGCCAGCACCCCAGCTCAGGACGCACGCACGGCCCGAGGGAGCACGGAGCGCACGGGGCTGCCGGTGCCCACGGCACTCCTCGTACCAGCAGTGACCTGGTGTAAGAGATGGCAGGGGAGGCCTCTCACAGAGCAAGAGAGACACCGAGCACCCAGGAGCGATCCCACAACAGAAGCACGCTGTGCCCCGCAGAGGCCCCCCAACCTCCCCGAGGGGTGCACGGTGCCATCACTGAGCGGAAACGTCCACACCACAAATCACACTGCAGAATGCAGGACGTCCTCAACACCACCAGCCAGGACTGACCCGCAGAGGGGGCAGAGCTGAGGTACAGCGAAGGACCCGCCGCAGGGCCGCTCCCACTCTCCCCGGGGTCCCACATAGACCCGCCCTCGGCTGCAGAGCAAACAGGACCAGAGCTTCTGGCACAACCAGCCTTGAGGACAGGCCAGGTCTCACAGATAGCCCATGGACGTCCTTCTTGCGTCCAGTGTGGGACAGAGCCTCCAGTCTCCAGAGCTTCGTGGCCCTGCCCAATGCCCCCTCTTGAGTGGGGCCACACCTAGTGATGAGATCTGCAAAGGCCAGGTTCGGTTTCAGGAGCCGAGTCCTGCAGGCAAGTCTCTCGCCGTGTGTGTGTGTGTGTGTGTGTGTGTGTGTACTTTGCTCCATCAGCTCCCCCGCCCCGGCTGCTCCCTCCCCCCAGGAACATCAGCCACCCCAGAGAGGGCACACAAGCCAGGAACTGAGGGCAGTCTCCAACCAACAGCCCAGAAGTGAACGGATCCTGCCCTGGACCAGGTGAGGGAGCTCAGACGCGGTCCTGCCCACAGGGACCATCTGGCCACCCTGGGGCCGGGAGGGGGAGTCAGCCCAGGGGTGGCTGAGGGGTAACGACACCTTAGTAACAACAACCCCGGCAGCAGGGCAAGCCGCGCCAAGAACGACGGAGCATGCGGACGCGCCGGGGCCCATGGCCTCAACTCTGTGCACCGGCACTTCCCTGCCTTACCCGCCTGAGCAGGCTCCGTCCTTGCACAGAAAGGGCACCACAGGGACTTCCCAAAGCAATCAGATGTGGCACATTATGCAAAAAGGTCGAATGCAAAGCTAAGGCCCATGACATAAAGAACAAGCCCCGAATGGACAAAGCGTCCAGTGGAAACGAGTGGGAGCGCCGTGCCCAGCAGTGGGCTCCTGTGGAGCCCGGCCCGAAACGCACACCACGAGCCACTGCCCCTGCCTCCACCCCCAGCCCGCGGAGGCAGGCGCAGCCCCAAGGAAGCTCCGCAAACAGGCCAGAGGCCCATCAGCAGGACCAAATGCGTGAGGACACACCCCAACAGGACACCAGCTGTCTGACAATACTAACAAACACCGTCTGTTATCCTGGGAGACGTGCACGAGAACACTGCATGGGAGGACACGGCGCTTGCAACCAGCTTCAGATCCCCGGCGGGCGAAGAGGCGCGGACCAGCCACCAGGAGCAGCGCTACCTGGGACGCGGGAGGGTACAGGGGTCAGCACCATGATCTCTCCGCACCTGCACGCGTCTCAAATGTCCCACAAGAGTGGATTTTCAGTTATCGACGTCTACAGATACCCGTGAACCCAGGAGAAGTCGCGGCGTCCAACAGCAGGGAACCAGAACGTGGGAGTCCATTTACGGAAAGCCGCTGGAGGGACGCGCATGTTCAAACACACACACTGGGGCACAAGCCCCAGACCACCTCCTGCACATCAATAGGAGAGTCACCCTGGACTGTGGCTGTCAGCAACTGTTAGCTTTCTGACATCTCCTGAATTCTCACTGAAACGCTGTTTTTTAACGGGGTAAGGCATAAGGCTGGATAAACAAAGGATACAGGGTCCCAAGGATGACAAAATTAGTGACGATGCGGGACGGGTCAGGATGCAGGCCAGAGGTCGCGGGTCGGGGGTCAGGACTGGAGGGGCGACCACAGAAAAGAAACCAAGATGGCGGCAAGAGTCAACAGAGCAGAGGCCCACATCTGCAGACTGGAGAGAGCAAGACGGAAGGTCACGGAGAGCTGGCCCTGAGCCACAGGCAGGGCAGTGGTGGCTGGAGAGCGGAAGGGCTGGTCTGGAGAAGACACACAGGCTGGTGCCGAGAGCACATTCGCGAGAGCAGCCGCGAGAAACCAACGTCCTCAGGAGACCGCGTCAAGCCCATCGTAAGGAGCAGCCTGGGAACAGGAGCGAATCTGCAAGCCCCAGCAAGTCAGGGGAGAGGGGAGCAGTGGGCGCGGTATGGTGCGGAGTGGGGGCGAGTACTGCCACCAGCGTTTCTGAGATTCAGGTGAGACCTGGGTTCTCTGCCAGGGCCCACGCCACCAGCAGCTGACCAACAAGGCACGGCTGCTCCTGCCGTCCGTGCCCCACCTGGCCAGCAAAACCAGCCACAGCCTAGGCCAGGCTCTCCAGCATCCTCCTTCACGGCAGTCCACGATGCGTGGTGTCTCCCAACACAGAAACGCCCGCACCCCTGGGCTCCTGGGAGCGCCACCGGAGACTCGGTGTAAACGAGCGTCTCCATCTTCCCTCTGCCCCACTCAACCCACAAAGCTGGGCCCAACCGTCACCCCAAAGCAGCCTCATGACACCGCTACCCCCAGCCCATTGCAGAAAGCACAGGCAGCACGGCCTCCAAGCGCCACCAGAACCCGAGGTCTGTGCGTCTCCTTGGGTGCGCCTCTCGCTCCCCAGAGCTACAAGCCCTTCCCAGGCAGACGCAGCCAGAACCATAGCACGGTCTGTCCCCACCTGACTGCACTCTGCACTTCACCCTTTGCCTTTTTTGCCAGAAAAATGTCCAATTCATGGGCCGCCTGGGTGGCTCAGTAGGTCAAGCCTCTGCCATCAGCTCAGGTCGTGATCCTGGGGTCCTGGGATCGAGCCCCACATTGGGCTCCCTGCTCAGCAGGAATCCTGCTTCCCCCTCTCTCTGCCTGCCTCTCTGCCTACTTGTGATCTCTGTCTGTCAAATAAATAAATAAAATATTTTAAAAAAAATGTCCAATTCATTCTAGAGCACGCAGAAATGCAAACCTGCCCGGAAGAAAATATAGCATGAGTCTACAACAACATGCGAGTATTTGCCTACACCGGGCTTTCTGGTGTTTCCACGGCCGATCAGCTGGGAGGAAGCACACCTGGGGAGAGGTGAAGGGTGACTGCTCACAGGGACGACGGTGACTCCTAAGGCGGGACACGCAGCAGCAGCTGGGACATGGCGGGTAAGTCATTCCCCAGAAGAGCAGGAGCCGCCTTCTTTATAACGACAAAGGCTGAACCCACCAGACAGCCACACTGAGCGCTTTTCTGCTTAACCAAAGTCCACGCTCCCCAACTGCCCCACAGCTACCCTCCTGACAGCCATGCCCCAGCCTCAACCCCTAAAGGGGTGCCCCAGGGGTCCGAGGCTCCATCCACCCAGGAAGGGTTCCCGCTGCTCACCTCCCATGTGATTTGGCCGAACTGTAGTCAGGGCAGAGAGCTGTCTGCGGAGAGACGTGGGCGAGGTAAGGAACAGGGCTACGACGTGCCTGGGGACCCTGGGCACCCTAGGACCCCGACGGCAAAGCAGTACCCCCCTACATCCCATCTCCCAGAGCCTGACGCCCCCTGCAACCCAACCTGGTTCCCAAGCTCCGGCCCTAACCAGGACCGAGCCGCTCACTAGGACTGGGGTCCTCCCCCAGAGCTCTGGTGAGACCAACTGCTCACAGCCACGAAGCATGTCGACCAGGCCTGGGCCTGCGATGAGCTCCCGAGCCCTTCAAAGCCACACACAGGTCTTGGTCTCAGTGCTGCCAGGCTGGGCACGACGTGTGCTGGCCCGCTGACCTTCGCTGCCCCGAGAGGAAGGGACAAGACACTTGTCACCTTCATTCTACCGACAAGCGACCAAGCCTAGAGAGGACTCAGCAACAGGGACAGCTGGACTCAGAGCCCGCAGGGAGGGTCCGCTCGGAACCCTGCCTCTGTCCCAACGCAGACTTCATTCCCAGGACATGCCCACGGGCCCGTGACTTTGAGGGCAGGGCGGTGGGGTCCAGGCCCATAGGCTTCCCTGGCAGTAAGAACCAGAGGTGGAGACATCTCTGCACGTTACCAGCAAACTTAAGAACACGCTACTCTGACCTCTCTCCTGGGAAAGGCACTGCAGGGCACCTTCTCCCTGTCAGAAATACCCGCAATGTCCCTTTCAACAAAATGCAAGTCTCCGAGGCCGGGAGATGCGCGAGGACCAGTCCTTTACAACCTCCAGGGGCTCCCCGGGGCCCCAGCGGGGCCTTTCCCTCCCACGGGAAGGAGCGCTCCATGGCACAGCACGAGCGCAGCTTCGAGCCATGAGGTCGCTGCAGCCACCCAGGACGCGCAAGGTCAGGGCCTCGGGCCTCAGACACACTGACCTGTACCCTAACCACCTCCTCACCCCTCCTGCCCCCAAAGTGACTCGTGGCCATGCAGCTCCATACGGGGCAACTGTCCCATCTGTCAGGGAAGGAAGAGGTGCGTGCAGGGCAGGAAGGAGCCCCCTGGAGCCCCCACTTCCGGCTGGGAAGCGCGCCAGCACCTGCATCTACAAGCCCAGTTTCAAAGCTCCCTGCAGTTGCAAAACCCCATGAGATTGTTTAATTTTGTGACTTCCCTCCTGCCTCAGCTGGTGCTTGTGCTGGGGGAGGGCACATCAGGGCACCTAAAACCAGGACGGGACACCTTGTAACCCACAGCCAGCCTACTGCGAGCCTACTTATTTACGCAACGTTAAGGCAAACGTTCATCTTTTATGTTGTATCTCACCCCTCAATTTTCAAAAAGAAAGGGGTTGGGCGCCCGGGGGCCTCAGTCAGTTAAGCCTCTGCCTCTGGCTCAGGTCATGATCTCAGGGTCCTGGGATCGAGTCCCGCACCGGGCTCTCTGCTCAGCGGGGAACCTGCTTCTCCCTCCCCCTCTCTCTACCTGTGTCTCTGCCTACTTGTGATCTCTGTCAAACAAATAAATAAAATCTTTAAAAAGAAAGAGAGAGAGAGAGAGGGAGAGAGGAAGGAAAAAGAGAGGAAGAAAGAAAGAGAGAAAGAAAGAAGGGGGTTCAGAGTGCAGGAGAGCTGGCGACCCCCGGGACGAGCGCCTTCCGCACGGTCTGAGCTAACCGCGAGGTGCAGAGCACAGCCGCGCGGGCCTTCACCCCGGACCCCCCGCCCAGCCCCGGGACAGACTGGCAGGTTGGACTCCTACATAAACAGCCCCTCCCTCTGAGCTAGGACTTAGTTCTGTTGCTACAGCAGGACTACGACATGGTCACTCCAATCCTAATTTTTTGGAAAAGCAAATAAAATAAGAGGAACATAAGACCCGTTCGAGGCGGAATCCACACCGTAAGTCCTTCCAAACAGAAGATGCAGTGCAGGGCTGTGTGGGCCCAACGGGCTGCCCTCACGCCGCACTGTCCCGCTCAGAAGTTACGGAACGCGGGCCGCCGCCCTGCACGCCGGCCTCAGAGGGTCCAAACGTCGCCCCGAGGGAAGATAAGCTACGTAAACAAACCCACCAAACACAGCACAGACGTTTAAACCACCTGAACTACCTGTACTGACCCTTACAGTTCAGGTATGAATCCAAGGTACAATCCATAGACCCACAACGAAACCATCTTAGGGCTCTGCTCCTGCCAGAACGACAAAGGAAAACCTAATGGTCACGTTCCACCGTGCAACGAAGAACAAAGGTTTAACAGCCTCAATTCATAACGAGTGGACGCACCTCGACAGGACACAGACACTGGGAAAACAAGCACAGAACACGCAGAGAAACACATAGGAGAAAATACACAACTTCTCTGTCGAGAAATGCAAACTAAAACAAAATAATTTAAAACTTTACCTACCAAAGGGAGCAAGTTTTCTGGGCTTTTTTTTTTTTTTTTTTAAAGATTTTACTTATTTATTTATTTGACAGGCAGAGATCACAAGCAGGCAGAGGCAGGCTGACGGAGAGGAGGAAGCAGGCTCCCCGCCGAGCAGAGAACCCGATGCGGGGCTCGATCCCAGGACCCTGGGATCCTGACCTGAGCCGAAAGCAGAGGCTTAACCCACTGAGCCACCCAGGCACCCAGTTTTCTGGGCTTCTAAACTGAGTTTCAAGCCAAATGCGTTACGACGCGCTCTCTGCCTGGACCTATCGAAAGTAAGCACGACCCCACAGTCGTTCTGAAAAGTCACCGGACAGCGTCTCAGAGACGGCGCGTGCACACACGTGTCCGCCGTGTCGCACACAGGTGCACGTCTGGGGTTGCACCCCGGATATCATCACAGGTCGGTGCAAGGTTGAGAGCTGGCCAGAAAGCACGGGAACGGGGACCTTGGGCACATCGGCACGGCATCCGGGTGGGCAGCGCACGCGGCTCCCTGACGTGTCACGACACTGAGCCAGAAGGTGCCGGGGGGGGGGGTCCCACCTCTAACTCAGCCCGCGCCGACACCCCATGGCGCAGACGACCGGCCCCCAGCAAGCACCTGCTCTCCCGCCCACGCTTCCCTGGGCACCCAGTCCCCCCTCGCAGACGCCTCGAAGCTGAGTGCAGGAGAAGCCAGGTACGGATTCCGAACGAGAGCCTCCTGCCTGCTCCACTGAGGGGTGGTAGAGCGTTTGAAACACTTAGAGAAGAGCTTTCCAGAAAGATGGCTCTGTGGTCTGTGACAAAGGTGTCCCCAGAAGTCGCACCGCCAGCCAGGCCAGGCACAAACGCTGCGGGCCCATTCCCCGACCGTCGGAGACACACCGAGAGCACGGGGCTGACTCTGTGAGGGCCCTTTTACCCAGGAACTCACTCGTCCAACACTGCTCGATGGCGAGATGCTCCACGCTGACCTCTCAATCGAGCCGAGTTTCCCCGGTGCGCCCCGAATTCTGAACCACGAGAGGCCCGGGCAAGAGCGAGCCCGCCACCACAGCCCCCTCACTTGGTAACCTGCGTGCGCACACTGGAGGCCTCTCCACGTCCGACGAGACGCCACAGCTGTGCAAGTCGGCGCCGCATCCCGCCGCGTACGCCAGCCGAGGCCCAAGGAAACCGCCCGTTACTGCTTCAGCCCGTTTCAGCCTCGAGGTCTGGGTCTGAAAAACGATACTCGGTACGTGTATTTTTAGATAAGCTCATTAGTCTCCTAGTGGCATCAAAGCAGGCCTCATGCCGCCACCCCTCCGGAGCTTAGACGGGACACCTTCCTCCTCAGCCTCCAGCTCTCGACGCCGTCCAGAGAATTTTCCATAAACTCACAGGAAACAAAGTGGAGTCACAGACCAGCTTTCGAAACGGAGGCCACGCATCTGCAGAGGGACCCAGATGCCCTCCTCCAGCAGCTGCCACCGCACTGCCCTCGGCCGCCCGGGCACCCGCAGGCAGGGGGCCCTCGGGCTCACACACCGGCAGCCCGCAGGGGCGGGGCCGACCCCAGGAAGCGCTGCTGCCGCCGCCCACATCCCCTGCAGCAGCATCTCCGTGATCTTACAAATAGGCTACCTCCCTGCTCTTTACACACCTTCGCAGTACCGGACGAGAACAAGAACACGGACGTTCCCGCGGTTCACAAGGATTCTGGGCTCTGCCTGTGACCTTGGGAGAATCCGCGGCCCCTCTGGCGGCCGCACCGCCCACACAGCACACCGGCACACACGGTGCACGTCCAGGCACACTACCCGTCAGCGGCCTTCCCCTTCCTACTTCTCCCAAGGGCAATTTCTAACACACGAGCATGTCCAAGCAACTGCAATTTCTGTATTTTCTCTGAAGGCAACATTCACCTCTGGAGCCCTTGTCAGTGCTGAAAATGTGACTGTCGTCTCAGCCCGGCGAGCCTTCCCAATTGTGACCTGTGTCCAGGGGAGCCTTGGCTGGCACAAAATGGAATTCCGATACCTAGCTTCATCGATCAGTACATAATCCACATTTTTCACCTCTCGGGGTGATGAGACCCACTGGCGGAGGGACGGGTCCATGGCTGTGGGAGCAGAGACCCACGCAGTCCAAGGGTGGCAACTGAAATGTCGCCGCCGTGTGCCTTGCCCAGCCGAGACTCTCTCCGTGCAACTGCAGAAACACTGCCCACGGCGTTCCTCGGTGGAGGGCTGAGCCAGGGGGTCCCACGTGGGCGCTGGTGGGAGGCGAGGCAGTGCCCTGCTAGCTGCACTGAGCCCCAGGTGTTGGCCTCCACAGACTGCAGGAGGGAACGCCGTCCCCGCGTGGCCATCTCTACAGCCAAGGAACCCCTGCCCCGGACCCCTCTCCTGTTGCATTCTGGAAGCGAGCCCCAAACCGCTGCTCACGGCCACCTCTGGGAGTGACTGCGCTGGGGTCTCAAGTTCCCACACTGCTCTGCGCCAGCGGAGCTCCCTCCTCTCCACACCAGCTACGAATACAGAATTTGGATTTTTACCGTCTGAATTTTTCGTTGCCCGCTTATACCGACACAGTCCCTGCAAACGAAGGCCTACAGCCCACTCAGCCCTCGGGCCCAGCCGGCTTCCTGGAGACGGCGGCAGCGGGCCTCCGTGCCGACGCACTGCCCCAGGCCGCGTGGCCCTCTGTGTGTCAGGCCAGAGTCAAGCCAGGGAAGCAGCGGGGCAGGCGGGGTCCTGCCCCCAGGACCCCTGACGGGAGCCCACTCGCTCCTGTCACACACACCTCCAGGTGGAGACACGCTCGCAGGACGCGTGCAACACTCACGACTAATCACCACGGAACCAGCCTCGTTCTCACGCGTTGCTAGAAAATGCAAGGCTTTTTTAAGCAAAGGAATGACAGTGTTTTGTCTAGATACCCCTTTAAACACAAAAAAATATTTATTTGTGTGCTAGCAACAGAAAACACAAAGTGCGGTCCGCGTCAGAGCAGCTGGGCCCCCGGGCCCGGCTCCTGCAGGCCCCACACACCCACGTGCATGCTCCTCCTGTCCCCCCCGTTCCAGGGGAAAGAGCGCAGCTTCCTCGGGGGCCTCCTCCCTCGGCCTCCCCTGCCCCGCCTCCCCATGCTTCCAGGTACACCCTTGCCCTCCTGCCCCTGGGGCAAACCCCATTCCCTCCCACCCCCGACCCTTCCACACCCCAGCCTCCCCATTACCCCTGTCCCCTCCAGCCCCATGCCACCAGGCCCCCTCATGCCTCTGTAGCCCCCTCATGCCCCTGGCTCCTCTCCTGCCCCAACACCCCCACCCGGGGCCTCCTCTGTGCCCCCAGCACCACCCCCACCCACACCACTCCAGGCCCCCTGGCCCCTGCAAGCTTCATGAGAGCAGCCAAACAGCACACCTCGCTCTCTCCGCCGGGCACGGGCCCTCGTCAAACCACAAAGAACGGACAGGATGGATGCATGAACAAAACAAGCTGGCCGGCTTTGACCCGGGCATTTCCCCCTCGTCCACACATGCTGACAAATGAGGCAAACACGAGGCACAGAGGAGCCGTGGGCCCAGCTCGTGTCAATTCTAAACCGAGACCCACCACAACCGGAGTGAAAAACGCAGCTCTTGCCACCTTCCCAGTAAGCCTGCCCACGCCCACCACCCCATCACCCTCAGCAAACAGGCTCAAGCCATCCAGCGCCCCAAAATCCGCTGGTGTCTCTGAGCCTCCGCTGCAGGGAGGGAACTACCACGCCATTTCCCCGGATTCTCCTCACCAAAACCTGCCTGGCTGACCTGTCCCTGTCCCCTAAATTTGTCCTCCTTCAGTGTGACCCCCAGAACCTAACTCCAGCCCCCTCCAGACTTCCACAGAGACCCCAGAGCTCTGTAAAGCTGGGGTCCCAGCCCACCCCCTTCAACCCAAGGCTCAGCTCCAGCCTATCCTGGCGGGATTGGTCTTACACTTAGCTCAGACGGGAGCGCCGCCACCCAAATTACCTACGGCTGCTTCCCCTCCAACAGCAGCCACCAGAGTCACCTTCCCAAATTCAGACGTCACCCCCCTGGTGTGACAAAAACTAGCCAGCTAGAGAGAAAGCCTATCGCCCTTCCTTGGACCACACCCCCCATTCCAGCCCCCTCCACCAGGCCGGGTGAGACCCGGTTCCAGCCACACCCGATGTTGCCAGCTCTCAGCACCGGGAAGCCCTTCCTCTCTGTGTCTCCTGGTGCAGTTTCTCCGCCTCAGCTACCCCACTGTCCCCTCAGGTGTGTCACCCCCCATCAGCTCCAGGGACACCAGCCAAAGGGCCGCCAAAGGCGGCCCTGCAGTTTGCAGAGGCTGCTCCTGTGGACGTGCCAGCTGCAGGAGACGGCGGAGGTCCCCCGGGCTCCAAGAGGGCCTCCCGATCACAGTTAACCAAGTCCGCAAGCTCGGCTCCCAAAGCGCGCACCCAGACTCCTTTACTGAGCACACACCCCGTGTCGGGCGTCCCAGGGGGTACACACCGGGGCCGGGACTGGCCATCCGCAGATACGGCCGGCGCTCATGCCGCCAGCTCCCATGGGACACAGACTCTGACCTGAACTGATACCCCAGCAGGCGGGGTGCCAGCACGTGCTCTCGCCCGCCAAGCCGGACGGCAGGACCGCTACAGGCCTGGGTGCCCGGCGGGGCCCTGAGCGCGGCCTTCTGCAGAGCGGTGGTCGGGCTCGCGGCTGCTGCAGGGCGGCACGGGCAGGGGCACCCGGGGCGCAGGCAGGCGCGCGTCCAGCTCGGGGCAACGCGTACTAAGCCGCCCTGCGGAGATGTCCAGGGGCCCGCGGCGCAGCCAGAACCGCGGGGCGCAGCCCACACACCGCTCTGGGACCTAGAAGCCTGCTTCTGGAAACAAACTTAAAACTGACGAATACGGAAAAAGCCAAAGCAGGACTTTTCACATTTCATTAGTCACCAAATTTCGTTTTTCTGAGGCAGAAACAAAAAACGGAAAAGGAAAACGTGGCCACAGCGAGTGCGTAGCGCTGACCTGCCCCCCCTTGCCTCCGCACCAGCAGGTGCGCGTGTCCCTAAGCGCACGGCCGACCGCGAACACGCGGGGTGAGCGGTGCCCGCAGCGAGCCCCCGGCCCCGGGTCCCCGCCGTCCTCGCGGGCGCACCCGGGCGCAGGGCCACAACGGCCGGCGCGCGGACCCCGCACTTACATCTTTGGCCATGTTACCAGATCCGCGACGTCGACGCTCTCCGGGCTCGCCCTCCGCAGCAGAAAACGGATTTTTCTGGTAAGAAGGACCGAAACAAGAAATGAGTAAGAATGAAAACCCCGATGGCCCAGGCACCCCCCGGGCGCCCCGGCCCTCCCTCCCGCGCAGACCCCGGCGCCCGCCCGCGCCCCCCGCCAACGAGGACAGCCCACCGGCCCACACAAAGAGCCGGCCGCCCCCGGCCGCCGTGACAGGTGGGCTTCCGGCCCCGCGGGCCTGTCACCCCAACGCCGCGCGCGCGCCTCCCGCGCCGGAACCGGCAGTCAGGTCAGCGCCGCCCCCACCCCGCGCCGCGCCCGCGGGGCCCCTGCACCCGGCGCTCGACCCGACCCCGGCGCCCCAGCCCCCGGCCCCCGCCCGAGCCCCACCCGCAGGCCCCCACCCCCCCGCGCGCCCCGGGCCCCGGCCCGCCCGCGACCCCGCCGCGCCCGGCCACCCGGGGCGCCCCCGACGGCGGCGCGGACTGGGAGGCCCGGGGCCGGGGCGCGGGAGCCGCGGAGCTGGCGCGCACACGCGGCGGGACGGCGGCGGGACCGGGGCGGGCGCCCGCGCGTCCGCGCCCCCCGCGGGACCCCGGCCCGCCGCACCTGGCTAGCTCCGGCGCGCGGGCACGGGCGGGGTCCCGGTGGCGCGCTCGGCCCCGGGGTCCCTGCCCTGCGAGGCGCCGGCGCGCGGGGCTCACCCTGCGAGCGGGCGTCGGGCGGCGTGACGTGCGCGGCGCGGCGACGTGACGTGGGCGGCGGGCCGGCTCCCGCAGCGCGCCTGCGCGCCTTTTCGCGCCTTCGCCTCCCTCCTCCTCCTCCTCCTCCTCCTCCCGCCGGTGCGGCCCGCGCGCCCCGAGGGGGATGGGCTGCGCGCGCGCGCGGGTGCGGGTGCGCGTGCGCGCCGGGCGGGGACGGAGGCGGAAGGTCTGGCGCTGGGAGGCGGGGGTGCGCGCGCACTTGGAGAGGGGCCGGAGGTGCGCGCGCACTTGGAGAGGGGTCGGAGGTGCGCGCACACCTGGAAAGGGGCCACAGGTGTGCAACGTGCCGGTGTGCGCGCACACTTGGACAAGGGCGGGCGGTGTGTACGTGACGGTGTGCGTGCACACTCCGAGGGACCAGACGTGTGCGCGCACCTGGGGAAGGGCCGGGGGTGTGCTCGTGCCGGTGTGCGTGTCCACGCCAAGAGGGAGCAGAGGTGTGCAGCCGTGGGGGGAGGGGGCAAGTGCTTGGGCGCGGGTGTACGCAAGGGAGAGGGGCCAGGTGTGTGCATGTGCTCAACATGAGTGTGTGGGTGGGTGTTCATGCAGGCGGAAGGAGGGTAGATCTTGTGCGCACAGGCGTTTACGCGGAGAGGGGGTTGGAGGTATGCACGTGCAGGCGTGCATGTCCTTGGAGGAGAGGGCAGAGGTGTGTGCACACTTGGATGGAGGCCAGCTGCGTGCGTGTGTGGCTATACACACATGGAGGAAGAAAGGCAGGTGTGCACACGTGAAGAGGTGGTGTGTGTACACACGTGTGCAAGTGTACTTGTGGAAGAGAAAGGCAGGCTGTGTTTGTGCAGTGAGCGTGTTCGCCCATGCGCAAGACTAGGTGAGCGGAGAAGGTGGGGTGTGCGTGCACACAGCGCCGCAGGCCCCGTCCACCTGGGGGGCCAGCGGGTTCCATGTCTACACCCAGCCTACGCCTGACTCCTGCCTGCTGGTGGGTGCTCAGGAGGGAAATCAGGCAGCCAGTTGGCTCCCCGGCACTGGGTGGGCCTGGCGGACCCTGAGCCAGGAGTCGACTCTTCCCTGGAGCCCACCCCGCAGGCTAGATCCCAGCAGAGGGCGGGCTGGAGTCCAGAGTTCAGGGCTGCGAGGCCGTGTGCGGAGAGGAGCAGAGCGAAGGCCTCTCTGCTGTGAGGGCGGCTGTTCTCTTACACCCCAGCACGTCTCACGTCCACTCCTGCTTCTCTGCTAACCGGCCGCTTCTGCGAACACCGGACTCCACGCTGGTTTCGTGGAAACGGCAGAAACATGCACCTTCTTCGGGCAGATTAGCACAGAATGAGCCTCAAGGAAAGGTGGACGGTGAGGGTCATGAGGGAGAAGCAAAATCCTGCGCATTCCTGCCTGCAGAATGGTCTTATTTCTCTGCTGGTGAAGTTCTTGGCCCTTAAGCAGGCCCCTGGGGAGACAGAACCTGCACCCTTCATGTTGTCCCTCCACGGGTCACCTGTCCTAGCTCCATTCTCCTCGGACAACATCGCTTTACTCTGTACCGTGTTTGCATCCTCGCCCCCAAGCAGCAGCGGAAAATCCGACTCCCAGCCCGTGGACCCAAGCATGCAGGGCGGCAAGCCTCTCCAGAAGGAGCAGATCACAGCACAGAGCCCCAACCCTCCCCATGACCTCAGCATTCCAGGAACTCCAGGGTGCCTGAGGGGCTCAGGCCACAGTCCTGGGGTCCTGGGATCGAGTCCCGCATCAGACTTCTTGCTCAGTGGGGAGGCTGCTTCTCCCTCTGCCTCCTTGTGACCTCCCTGTCAAATAAATAAATAAAATAAAACTAATCTAAAAAATAAAATGGTTCCAGTAATTCAACAACATTCGCTCCGGGTAACTACGCGAAGGTTTTAAGCAACGTCGCACAGACCTCACTGAGGTGAAACCCGCAGAAGGCGCGAGAGCTACGGCCACGGGCGGTGGCTCCAGGAGCTCTGGCTCACGTGGGAAAGGGCAGAGTTGGCTGGGATTTTTATTTTTTTGACTCTCCATAATCAAACACACCACAGAACCCTCATTTCTGTGTTAAAAGGTAGCAGAATTTCTAACATTTTTGGTTGAAGATCAAATCCCTTCGGCTGCTGCCCTGCCTTGAAGCCGCTAGACTGGACATTAGAAATGCGGCCCCGGTGAGCAGCGACCCTGCGCGCCCCTCGCCCGGCTGAGCCTCAAGTGCCCACTCCACACGCACAGCATGGGTTCAGGGTGTTGGCCCGTCCCCATCTCAGTGGCTGGCGTTCAGCCCTGTGTGGTCACCCACCGTACTCTTCTGTTTATTCGAACAAAGTGATTAGATCTTCCCGGGAAAGGTCCGCCATCTCCCAAAAGCTCCCTCTTTCCTTGTGGCCCTGACCTGTTGAGTCTCATGGGGTGATACAAATCCTTACCCCCACCCCCCACCCCGTTAAACTGTCCTTTAAAGAGAGAATGTGTTCTAATCCCTTGAAAACTGGAATTCTAAGTGTTTATTTAAAGTATCTGATTTGCCCTTGGTTCCCTCCTTGAAGACACTGGTCCTGTCTCCAGGCTTCCTGTTTTCCACCTTCTTGGGTCACAATATGGTGACATCAAGACGTAGGAAAACAGGGATGGGGACAGGGGCTCGAAGTTATTACAGGAGAATGTTCCTAATGTGTACAGGGGACATTTTCCTTGCTGAAATTCACAGGCATTTTTAGAAAACTTGGTTCCGTTTATTTGTGGGTTCATAAAATATCAGTAAGTCCGTGGGCTTGCTCAGCCTCAGGATGAACCCCCGGCCCTCTCCAGAGAGGTCACCTCTCCTAAGCCCCACTGGCAGAGGAAGGCTGCAGCCCTCACCCTGCCTCCTAGACCCATGGAGACGTCCTTACTCTTCCTTACGTCAGGATTCATTTTGGAAAATTTCTGGTCCAGTTTCTTGGAAAGAGGGCCTGTCCTGGACCCTCTTATGTGTTGGGCTCCCAGCACTTGCCTCTTAGGAGACCTGCATGACGCACCGTCCTTTGCAGGCTAAAGCCACAGCCCTTTGGAAAGCACTTCTCTGAGCTGACAAATTCTAGACCGAAGCTGATCTCACCAGCCTGTTTACTGTGTTTACTGTTCAGACCCTTTCCTTTACTTACCCTTTGCCCGCACTGCCCACTGGCCTCTGCAATGCAAGAAATCCCCCTCGGTCTTTGCCATCTCACACCACAGCCCTTCTGAAAGCCTTCTCCTGGGGGACCACGCCGCCCTGGCTAAGACGGCAACAAAACTATTTTCTACAAAATCCTACAATGTGACGTGGAAATACCCATGTTGTCCTTACAGTGTGTCCTTCCCCCGAAGGATCTGGTTACCGTCACGGGGAGGGAACGCAGCACTGGGCCCTACACCCTGGGTTCTGGGAAACTTGACTTTATGTACAACTGAATGCCTCTGCTCCCTTCTCTGCTACCTGCCTGCTGATGTTATAGGTTCCAAGAGGGACCTCACGGCCCACCTGCTACGATGAAGTGGACACGGAGAGAAGTCAAATGCCCTTGGATAGGTAATCTCAGCCTCTCTGATGCCCCCGTTCAGCGGAGAAACAGAGTTCTTTGATTAGAAGGCAAACCCCACTCTCGCAAGTTTTACCTTTCCTGCATTCCTCCCGAACTCTGAGCGCTGACACGGTACCGAGGACTGAGAGGGGACCGCGACACAAGACGAGCAGATCTGCAGACAATCTGGGCTCAGAAGCAGCACGCAGGGGCCAGGGAAGGTGGGCAGCAGCCCCACCATGCCAACTGCCTCGGGGACCAGACAGTTAAACCGGAAATGCTGTTCTAGAGTCAGAATGGTGTACAGAAGCCTGGGGTGGGTGGGCTTCCTGCAGTGCCCTAGCTTCCGCCCCTGCCAGTACCGCCCCTGCCAGTCATTAACGGGAGCGATTTCCCCCACGTAAGGAGTTACTTCTGACAGCAGCTTCCCCAATGCAAGTGTTTGCGGCAGGCGGCTGTTCTAGAAGCTGCTGAGGGTCCGCAGGAGTAGGGAAGAGCAGGGTCACACCCCAGTGCCCAAATCCAGGGTGTGGGGCCGGGGCAAGGGAGAGGCAGGTGTGGGCAGCTGGGGCAGGAGGACTGGACACAGGACAGTTTGGGGGAAGCATCTCTGGCAGCGGCGCTCCAGGCCGGGCAGCAGGAGGCGAGCTGCCACTAGGCCAGTGAGCGTGCAACTCTTCGCCGCTGCTCCCGAAAGCCTCCCGCACCACACGTACCTGATCTTTCTCCAATCTGGGTTTGCCGTCCTATAGCTAGACCACAGATTCCTTTGGGGAAAACCATTTAAGTTCTTGGCTTCAGGGTGTCTGGGGGGGTTCAGTCGGTGAAGCGCCTGCCTTCGGCTCAGGTCATGATCTCCGTGTCCTGGGGTCGAGCCCCACATCAGGCTCCCTGCTCAGCGGGAAGCCTGCTTCTCCCTCTCCCTCTCCCTGCTGCTCCCCCTGCTCGTGCTCTCCACTCTTGCTCTGTCTCAAATAAATAAATATAACCTTAAAAAAAATAAAATAAATTCTTGGCTTCACGGACACCCTCCTAAGCCACTGGCAGGAGGTTGGAGCAGCCCAACTTCTTAGTAGGGCAACTGGGTGCTAAGACTGCTCTTTACAATGTCATTTGAGACAACAATCATGAACTCATGACTCTGCCCCCAAACCCGCTCCTCCGTCCATCATCCCCCGTGCAGGAAACAACTATGTCCTCCCAGTTGTTCATACTAGAAAGAAGTCTAATACCTAATACTAGATAGAAGTCAAATACCTCATGTGCTCTCAGTAACAAAAACCAGTCACCAATGTGGCGCATCTTGAATTCGTCTCCTCTTCCCCATGTCCTCGGCCACTCCCTGGCCTCACGACTGTCATCTTCGCGGAGGACTTCGAAATAACTCTTGTTCCTTCCTCCAATCTTGTCCCACTCGGATCTCTTATCTCGTCAGCAGCCAGAGTGATATGTCAGAAGTGGATGATCATGCTACTTCTTCCTTAAAATTTTTCAGTTTACAACCTGCCTTTGGGTTGGTAAGAACCTCGGGCCCTGGAGACTTACAGACTCCAAGCGAGGCTGTTCAGTGCACTGCTGGCCCACCCAGGGCAGGCAGAGTCCCCGGGACCTAACACTAGGGAGGCTGGCGTGAGCGCTGGCGACAAACGTGTGTGCTGCTGGGGCGAAGCTGTCGGTCCAGCTGGTTCCGTGGTGCGGTGCAGGCCCACCGAGTCCTCGTTGGCCTTCAGTCTCAGTGTTCTGCCTGTCGCTGGAGGCAAGGCATCGAGGTCCCCATGTTGTTGTACAACTGCCCACTTCCCCTGTGAGCTGTCGGTGCTTGCTTCTTTTATCTAGAAGCACTGAAGTTTAGTGTGTAATTATTTTAGCCGGCTGCCCCTAGTGTATGTATTTGTATTTATAATCGTTATATCTTCTTGTGAGCTCACCCTTTATCACGGTCACATGATATTATTATTATCATTACAGAATGTCCTTCGTCTCATGTAACAATTTTTTTTGAAGATTTATTTATTCGAGAGAGGGAGAGAGTGCACATGTGCGTGTGCAAGCTGGGGGAGGGACAGAGGGAGAGGGAGAGGATCTCAGGCAGACTGCCACTGAGCATGGAGCCCAGCACGGGGCTCCATCCCACAGCCCTGAGACTGTGACCTGAGCCGAAATCAAGGGCCAGACGCTAAACCAACAGAGCCACCCAGGTGTCCCTCTTGTAACAGTTTGTTTACTACAGTCTATCTTGTCTGATATTAGCACAGCCACTTCACTCTCTTCTGGTCACTAACTGTGAGTAAAATCTTTTCCATCCTCTCACTTTCAACCTGTGCATCCTTAGATCAAGATCACGTCTCCTAGACAGCATACACCCGGATCCTGCTTGCTATCCATTCTGCCAATCTGTGTTTATACAAGTGTACCTTATTTGTTCAATATATAGACTTATAATTATTTAATGCATTTGTCTATTAAGTCAGATAGGAAATTAAAAGTGGGGCTACAAACCAAGAATACAATAATTTGCCCATGTACTCACCCTTACCCGAGGTCCTCACTCCTTCTTGTGGTCTCTGGCTACGTCTAGTGTCCTTCTGTCCCAACCTGAAGGATTCTCCGTAGCATCTCCTGTAGGACAGCTGTAGTGGAAATAAACTCATTGTGCTTCTGTCTATCTGGAAATGTCTTACTTTCTCCCATTTTTTTGAAGAACAGTTTTCCGGATACAGAATCCTCCTTTGGTAGGCTGTTTGGGATTTCTCCCCCGACATTTTAAATATGTCATCCTACTGTCTTCTAGCATCCATGTCTCCTGATAAGAAATTGGCTGTTAGTTTTATTAAGTGATGAGTCACATCTCATTGCTTTAAAAACTCTTCATCCTTGTCTTTGAGTTTGATTATAATGTGTTTCAGTGTGGGTCTCTGACTTTATCATACTTTGAGTTCATTGAGCTTCTCAGATTTATAGTCACAGCTTTCATCAAATTATACACCATGGGCAAGTGGGATTTATTCCAAGGGTGCAAATATTTTTCAAAATAAGAGAATCAATCAATGTAACACATCATAATAGAATTACACACACACACACACACACACACACAAAGTATATCTGTTGGATACTTTGACAATGTTCACTGCAACATTATTCATAGCAGTCAAAAGGAGGAAACAATCTAAGTGCCCATGGGGGGGGTGAGTGGATAAACAAAATGTGTTACAAATACATGAAATGGAATATTATTCAGCCATATAACAGAATGAAATTCTGACACATGCTACAACAGAGATGAACCTTGAAAATATTATAATAAGTGAAATAAGTTAGACACAGGAGGGCAAAGTGTATAATTCTTCTTACATGAACTATCTAGAATGGGCAACTTAATAGAGACATAAAGTAGATTAGTGGTTACCAGTGACTGAAGATAGTAGAGAATGGGGAGAGGTACTATTTAATAGTCAAGAGTTTCTATTTTGGGTGATGCAAAAGTTTTGAAGTAGATCGTGGTAATGGTTGCACAACACTGTGAGTTTAATTAATACTATTGAATTGTACACTTAAAAGTAGGCAAAATGACAAACTTTATGATGCATATTTTATCACAATTTTAGAAATTAATAATATGCCCCAAACCATTGAATTGTACATTCTAAATTGGTGAATTGATGGCACATGAATTATAGCTCAATGAAACTATTTTCTCTTAAAAAGCTATAAAGGACAATTGGGAAAGATTATGTATGTTCCAAAATTAGATAAGAGAAAACTTTGTTATATTGCTAGGTAAGACAATGGTATTGTGGTGATGTAGGTGATTATCTTTTTTCCTTAGAAGAGGCATGGTGGGGGCACCTGGGTGGCTCAGTGGGTTAAGCCTCTGCCTTCGGCTCAGGTCATGATCCCAGGGTCCTGGGATCGAGCCCCGCATCAGGCTCTCAGCTCGGCGGGGAGCCTGCTTCCCGCCTCTCTCTGCCTGCCTCTCTGCCTACTTGTGATCTCTCTCTCTCTCTGTCAAATAAATAAGTAAAATCTTAAAAAAAAAAAGAAGAAGAAGAAGAAGAAGAGGAGGCACGGTGATGAACTGAGTTACTAGGCATCATGCTGCCAATAGTTTATTTGTGGAAGGTTGAGGGGGAAATGTATGTGCGTCTTTCAGATAGGAGAGGAAGAGGAGAAGAGAGAGAAAGAGAGAGTGGGGGGAACAAAAACAGCAAAATAATAACAGTTATTTACATATGGGTGTGTATTTTACTATTTGCTCAACCACACTGTGTTTTTTAAAAGATTTTATTTATTTCAGAGAGAGAGAGCGTGAGTGGGGGGAAGGGCAGAGGAAGGAAAGGGACAAGCAGACTCCCTGCTGAGTGGAGAGCCCAATGCTGGGCTCAATCCCAGGACCCTAGGATCATGACTTGACCTGAAGTCAGATGCTTAACTGACTGAGCTACCCAGGTGCCCCATCAACCTCACTGTATTTTGAAACATTCAAAATAGTTGGGAGAAAGTCTCATTTTGTTCAATATTAATCAGAAGGTTCTAACGTGTGCACTAAGGCAAGAAAAAGAAATTGAGGCGTAAATATTGAATAGGAAGAACTTAAATTGTCTTTATTCCCAGATGATATGATTGCATATGTAAATTTAGCAGATTCTCCAGATAAAACACCTATGCAATAAAACCGTTTCTATATAACAACAAACTTCCGGAAAACAATTTTAGATACTGTTTAAAATAGCATGAAAAAAATATCAACTTATTGGGAATTAATTTAGATGTGCAAATATCTATAGAAAAAATATAAAACTTTGCTTAAAAAAAACTAAAGTAGACCCAGCACTTTGGAGATATAGCATATTCTTGGATTGGGAGACTCAGTATTGTTAAGATGCCCATTCTTTCCAAACTAACCTACACACAATGTCATCTCAATCAAAATCTCAGTATTATTTTGAAAGAAATTAGAAACCTGATTGGGGGGGGAATAGACTTAAAATTTATAGTAATTTTAGGTTCATAGCAAAACTGAGCAGAAAGTTCAGAGGTTCTCATAGACCCTCTGCCTTGCAGCTACACACAACCTCCCCCACTCCCAAACTCCGCACCAGATGGTACGTTTGCTACAGCCAGCGAGCCTACACGGGCTCAGTATAATCACCCGAAGTGCATGGTTTACACTGGGGGCCCCCTCAGTCTTGTACATTCTGTAGTTTTGGCAAATGTATAATGACATGTATAGAATCGCACTGATCCTGCCCTAAAATCTTCCGTATTCCACTTCTTCGTACTCCCTCCCCGCGAACTCTTGACGACGACTAACTTTTCACCATCCATACGGTTTTGCCTTTTCCAAAATGTCACATACTTGGAACCACACAGTATGCAGACTTCCAGGCTGGTTTCTTTCACGTTAGAATAAGTAAGATCCCTCCAGGCCCTTTCATGGCTTGACAGACTATTCTTAGCTCTAAGTAATACTCAACTGTCTGCTTGTGCCACGACCCATTTACCCACTCGCCGACTGAAGGACGTCTTCGCGGCTTCCAGGGCTTGGCAATAGTGAGCAAAGCTGCTGTAAACGCGCATGTGCAGGTTATTGCACGGACATGGTTTCAGCTCATTTGGGTGAATACGGAAGAGCACGATTGCTGGTCTTACGGTAAGAGTGTGTTGAGTTTTGTCAGTGACAGCCAAACTCTCTTCCAAAGTGGCTGTCCCGTGCATCCCCAGCAGCGACGCACAAGAGTTTCCGCTGTTCTGTACCCTTATCTGCACTGGTGTTGTCAGTGTCGCATTCTGGCCACTCTAACAGGTACGTAGTGGAACCTCACCGTTGTGTTGATCTGCCGTTTCCTAATGACATATGGTACGCGGCAGCTTTTCATTGTGCTTATTTGCCATATATGTGTTTCAGGGGGTCTGTTTCTGGGCTCTCTATCTGTCCCGTTGATCTATTTGTCTGTTCTTCTGCTCGACCACACAGTCTTGATTACTGTAGCTTTACAGGAGGTCTTGAAGTTGGATAGTGTCAGTCCTTGATCGTTGTTCTCCTTCAACATTGTTTTGGCTATTCTGAGTCTTTTGCCTCCAAGTATGAATGTTAGAATCAGTTTTGCCAATATCTACACAAAAATTTGCTGGGGGATTTTGATTGGGATCGCATTGAATCTATAAATAAAGTTGGGAAGAACTTTGAGGTTTCTGATTCATGAACATGGAATATCTCTCCATTTGTTTTTATAGTTCTTTGATATCTTTCATCAGAGTTTTATAGTTTTTTCTCATGTAGAGTTCATACATGTTTTGTTACGTTTATACCTAAGTATTTCATTTGGGGGGTACAAATGTAAGTGGTATTATTTTTTTTTATTTCAAACTCAACTTGTTCATTGTTGACATATAAGTGATTGACTTTGTATATACTGCCCGCATCCTGTAACTTTGTTATAATTGCTTAGTAATTCCAGAGTTTACCGGCCCCTCTTGAATTTGCTACACAATCATGTCACCTGCACACAAAGATGGCTTTCTTTCTTTCTTACCAATCTTTGTACGCTTTCTTTTCTTCTCCTTCTCTTCCCCTTCCTTCTCCTCCTTCCCCCTCCACTACTTCTTCTTCTCCTTATCCTTCTTCTTCTTGTCTTTTTGCATTAGCTAAAGAATAAAGAATAAAGAATTAGCTAGGACTTCCAGTATAATGTTGAAAAGGAGGGCTGAGAGGGAACCCCTTGCCTGTTCCTTTTTTTAAGATTTTATTTATTTATAAGAGAAAGAGAGAGAGAGAGCACAAGCATGAGCAGTGGGAGGGGCAGACGGAGAGGGAGAAGCAGGCTCCCCACGGAGCAGGGAGCCCAGAACAAGGCTCAATCCCAGGACCCCCAGATCACGACCTGAGCCAAAGGCAGACACTCAACTGACTGAGCCACCCAGGCACCCCTCTTGCTTTGTTCTTGATCTTAGTGGGAAAGCTTTGAGTTTCTCACCATTAACTATGACGCTAACTGTAGGTTTTTTGGAGGTGTTCATTATCAATTTGAGGCAATTCTCTTCCATTGCTAGTTTGCTGAGAGATTATGAATGAGTACTGTAGTTCGTCAAATGCTTTTTCTGTGTCTATTGATAGCATAATGTAATGATCTTCTTTAGTCTGTTGTAGATTTTAGTAATTTCTTAAATGTTTGGTAGAATTCACTGTGAGCCTACATGAGGTTATTACTTATCGACTCAATTTCTTTAACAGTTACAGGCCTATGTCAATGGTCTTTTCTTCTTGTGTGAGTTTTGGTGCACAGTGTTTGTTGTGTCAGTCCCAGCTTATCAGTAGTGATGCTCTTTGCTAGAATGCCTGGGGCACTCCCCTGGCCTCATGTTACTCCTGTGATCCCACAGACGTCCCCACCAGGGCCAGTATGGGGACTGACCCTTGTATTCTTATGGTCACAGGATGCACTTCCACAAAAGGATCAGGTACCTTGAGGAACAAGATTTATTACTCAGTTCCTGGAGGTTACACGGACCCAATGAGATCACAGGTAAAGAGAGAACACATGAACCTAGGGCTCTGCCTTTGTTAGGGTCCAAGAACAGGGTGTCTAGGGTTTTTCTGGTTCTATATTGGATGACTTAATGCATAAGAGTGGGAATTAGGGAACAGAAGGGCGATATGGGGTCATTCAGTTATCTAGATTACCCAGAGCTTTCTGAAAGAGGGACCTTCATGTTTGGAGGTGACATAGTTCCTTATCTGGTTTTTTTGGGGGCTAGTAGCTGTGTCATACAGGTGAAGATACTTTTATTGAAGACAGATGTTTTTTGAAATGGATGCCTCAGCAATCAAAAGCTTAATGTCAGATGAATTAATAAAGAAGGTGTCATATATATATACAATGGACTATTACTCGGCCATCTTAAAAAATGAAATCTTGGGACACCTGGGTGTCTCAGTTGTTAAGCATCTGTCTTTAGCTCAGGTCCTGATCCCAGGGTCCTGGGATCGAGACCCACATTGGGCTCCCTGCTTGGCAGGGAATCTGCTTCTCCTTCTGCCTGCCACTCCCCCTGCTTGTGCTCTCTCTCTGACAAATAAACAAATTTTTAAAAAAAAATCTTTAAAAAGGAATGAAATTTTGTCATTTGCAAGAATGTTGATGAAACTAGAGCATATTAGGTTAAGTGAAATACGTCAGTCAGAGAAAGACAAATACCATATGATTTCATTCATATGTGGAATTTAAGGGAAAAAAACAGATAAACAAAGGGGCAAGGAAGGAAAAATAAAATAAGATGAAATCAGAGAGAGAGACAAACCATAAGAGACTCTTAATCACAGGACACAAACTGAGGGTTGCTGGAGGGGAGGGGGTTGTGGGATGGGGTAACTGGGGGATGGACATTAAGGACAGCACATGATTCAGTAAGCACTGGGTGTTGTATGTGACTGAAGAATCACTGACCTCTACCTCTGAAACTAATAATATACTATACATTAATTAAATTGATTTTAAATAAATTTTTAAAAAGAAAAACGCTTAATGTCAGTCACTTAACACTACAGTGTCTTATAAGGAATTAGTTCATTTCATTGGAGTTATCAAATCTGTAGGTCTGTGGGCAAGGAGTTGTTCATAACATTCATTTTTCTTTTTTTTTTTTTTAAGATTTTATTTATTTATTTGACAGAGAGACCACAAGCAGGGGGGAGCAGCAGAGGGAGAGGGAGAAGCAGACTCTGCACTGAGCAGGGAGCACAATGTGGGGCTCCATCCTAGGACACTGGGATCATGACTTGAAGGCAAACACTCAAGTGACTGAGCCAACCAGGTACCCCTGTAACATTCCTCTCTTATCCTCCTAATGTCCGTGGGATCTGTAGTGATGTTCCATCTTTCATTTCTGATATTAGTAATTTGTGTCTTCTCTCTTTTCTTCCTTAACTCAGCTAGAATTTCATGATTTTATTGATATTTTCAAAGAAACAGCTTTTGGTTTCATTGATTTTCTCTACTGATGTCCCCCTGTTTTCAATTGCATTGACATCTGGTCTAATTTTGTTAGTTTACTTTCTTCTGCTTAGTTTGGATGTAATTTGCTCTTTTTTCCAGTTTTCTGAGGTGAGAACTTAGGTGACTGGTTTAAAATCTTTCTGCTTCTTGGTTGTGTGCACTCACTACTGTCCATTCCCCCCAAGCACTGCTTTCACTGCACACCACAAATGAGGTAGGTTGTGTTTTTATTTTCATGTAGTTCAAAATACTTGCAAATTTATCTTGAGATTTCTTCCTTCATCCATGTGTTATTTAGAAATGAGTTGTTTATCTCCTTGCATTTTCAGATTTTCCAGTGACAATCTGATTTCAAAATTTATACTTAATACCAACACCTTGTAATATTGAGACAATCTTGAAGAACAATACTGTTGAAGGGCTGGCATTACTAGATTTTGGTCCCACATTAAGACAATGTGGTGTGGCACAGGAAAAACAGATCAAGGAGACAGACTAGAAAATCCCAACAGACCCATGTGTTTACAGTTACTTGATTTTCAGAAAAGGCATCGACATAATTCAACAGAGAAAGGAAAGTCTTTCCGATAAACGGTGCTGAATCTCCAGGATTTCTATATGGGAAAAAATAAACTGATTTGTACTCATATGAAACTCAAAAAATAATTTCTGAAAGCTCAATTCAAATTCCCCAGAAGAAAACAAGACCTTGACAGGCAAGGGTTTTTAAAATAGGACAAACACGGCACTAACCACAAAAGAAAAAAATATGTAAATGAGACTTTATCGAAAGCTAAAACTCTTGCTCATGGAAAGCAAGTTCAGAAGACGCCATGATGGGTGAGTTTGATGAAAGACTCATATCCGAATACGCAAAGAACACTACAAACCAATAAATAAAACATAGAGAACTCTGTTAAAATTGCCACGAGCTGTAAGCTCACGGTATTAAAGAAGAAATCTGAAGGGTTAAGAAGCATGTGAAAATGTTCCCAACTTCCTTAGCCATCAGGAAAATGCAAATTAAAACCATGGTAGGATACCATTTCACACCCAAAACCAAGGGGCTGGTAATAAAACCTGTTGATAAAAATGTGGTAAAACTGGGACTATCAGACCTTGCTGCTAGGAGTAAAATGCTAAAATCTCTTTGGAAAGAGATTTTTGGAAAACTGCCCGGCATTTTCTCATGAAGCTGAGCTTACATGTGCTGTAGGACCGGCAACTGTGTTCTGAGGGCGCATCTGCAATGCACAAGCACGTCGGTCCCCGGAGACATCGAGAGCGCGCCCGGGAGCCTTGTGTGTAACGGCCCCAGCGACGCAGGCCCGACGCCCCTGAACAGAAGGAAAAGCTGTGATAATAGGCACACTTGGGAGGAGCGTCCGTGACCAGAGGCGACACTTGGGTCGACTTCCTCACACTGCTTTGAGGAAAAGCACCCCCCGACCAAAAGCCTCCATTTTGTGGGAGTCCATTAAGACAAAGTACCCAGTAAGCAAACGGGAGCGAGGTGACCTGTGGCTACTCGTGGGGGCAGAAATGAACGGAAGAGGAGCGCCTGGGAGGCTCAGTCGGTGAAGCGTCTGCCTTGGGCTTGGGTCGTGATCCCAGTGTTCTGGGATCGAGGCTGGAGTCAGCTTCCTGCTCAGCGGAGAGCCTGTTTCTCCCTCTGCCTCTGCTGCTCCCCACCCCTCATGTGCTCTCTCTCTGCTCTCTCTCAAATAAATAAATAAAGTTTTAAAAAGGAAGGAAGAAAGGGGAAAAAAAGCATTGCATGGAAGGGAAGACAGCTCGCTGCACAGTCTCTGGGGGTTGGCCTGGTACTTCCTGAGCTGCTGTAGGTGAAACAGGTGTGTTCAGTGAAAATTCATTAAGCCGTAAACTCGTGATATTTGCACTTTTAAGGAGGTGTGTTATACTACAATGGGAAGCTTTTTAAGGTGCCATTGAGGAATAGATCAAAAATGTTAAGATACCCAGGAACAAAGCTAATGAAACACATAGGAGCTCTGCACAGAAGGTGCAGCAACTGCAGAAGAGTTCAGTGGGAGGACCCGCTGCTCAGAGACCGGCCGTCCGTCCAGAGACTGGCCACTAGACACGCATCTGAACGGAGGCTTAGTCATTAACGATCAGGGAAAAGGAAACATAGACCCCACGCGGAAATCGGTTCATAGCCACTCGATGTGCGGTCTAAGGGTGTCTGACCACCCAGTGCTGGGAAGGCTGCAGACGTGGCGTCCAGTCCGCACAGCCAGCAGGGACGGAAATGGAGGCCCTCGTCTCTGAAAATAACTTGGCATTATTTCAGCAGGTTGAGCATTCCCATAGCCTTCTGCCCAGCCAGCTGCCTCGGGGGTGTACCCAGGGCACACTCGGCATCCGGGCTTGCACTAGCACAAGCCCGAAACCGACAGCAGGAGACCAAACAAGCGTGACGTGCATCCCGCAAGAGGACAAGTGGCCCCGAACGGGAATGAGGACATCGTCCTTCACGCCCACCGGCTGACAGCGGAGAAGCGCCAGACTCGGAGTCCGCGCTTCGTGCGGGAGAGAGAAGACGAGATCGAGAGGACGGAGAGGACGGAGAGGACGGTAAGCACCAGACCTGCAGGAGGAGAAGCTTCTCTGGGGAGAGGGGAGTCCTCCACGGGCTGGAGCCTCCCTCGCACTTCTGTTGGGCAGACGAGCGTCATGAGCCAAGCACGCACCCGTGCGGCTGTGTGGGGACAGAGGTCATGACTACCCCGGTCCGTCCACCCGAGGTCCAACGCCTGAGCCATCTTGCCGTTACTTCAGTCCCCACCCCTGCCCACTGGGCGCTGCACCCCAGGCCACCTGCCTCGGCCCCTTACGCACCCCCAGCCCCCCGCCCCAGGCCACCGTCGAGGGGCCGCCCACTGGGCAGCGCGAGGGTGTCTGTGGCTTAATCTCGGCTCTGCTGCCTTCTGTCCTCGATGCTCTTCCTTCTTCGGTGTCCCTGTAGAAAAAAGACCCCCCAGCAGCCGAGAACCGTCTAGTCTAACGACCCCCTTTGGCCGATGGACAAAGGACATGGGCCATGGAGCGGCCTGGAACCTGTCGGGGCGGGTGGGTGGGGGCCGGGACCCACAGGGTGAGGGAGAGGAGGTGTGTGGGTGTCGGCGGGGGCTGCCGGCTGGAAGAGCTGAGATCTGTTCTGCTGACGACCAAGGAAAACAGGCCCAGAGGGAACCAAACTGGAAACCAAGTTAGAAATCGAGAACAGCCCCAACTGGGGACCAGTGCGGTTGGCGAGGAGAGCCACGGAGTCGGCCAGGGCTCAGCCTTTCAAAGGGACACCAAGGCGATGTTTAGATTCTCACTTGCTACCCAGGCCTCAGGGGTGTCTGGCCCAAACCACAGAGGGCTGCTGGCGGGGGTAAGGCTGGGGGTGGAGCCGGAGCCAGGGTCAAGGTCAGGCGGGTCTGCGGGGGCGGCAACGGGCAGCGGCAGGGCGCCTTCAGACACCCCCAGGCCGAGCCCAGGGTGCCTTCCCTTTCTCCGACTGGGAATGGCCCCATGGCAAAAACACGGCGTGCACTCAATGACCCACCTAACCCCCACCGGGACAGCGAGGGAACCCCCAACCTCCCAGGCAAAAGGCTTCCACACAACCCCCTGGGAATACGGGGGCTTTAGCCAGGGGTCCTCAAACAGACCCACCTGCTCCGTGTCCTTCTTTCCACATAGCATCTGGTAGATGATGTCCCCAGAGTCCCTGGACCCAGCAGGGCTGCTGGCCAGGGCTGCCCCCCACCCCATCCCACCAAGCCCTGCTGACCACAGTCTCAGAGCCTCAGGCTATGGGGAGGAAAGTGGTCCCCAAGCCCCCTCAGCAGCACCCTCTGGGGAGCCAGCCACAGAGCCAGCCCCGACTGGTGACCCAAACCGGGGCTTCCGCCCTCCCCCATGTGGCCGGAGAGAGAATGAGCTGTGTGCTGGGTGGGGGCCCCGGCCTCAGCTCCAGCTGACGGGAACTCGGCCGGGGGTCCGCCGGGGGCAGCAGGGGCTTGAGCCCCGCAGGGCGGGCGGCACAGGTGCAGCGACTCAGGAGGAGAAGGCGGCCCGCACGCTGAAGCCGGGGGAGAGGGGATGCTCTCAAGTGGGCTGTGTGGCAGCTGCTTCCCCCGACCTGCCTCACCCTTTATCACAAACGTCACCAGGTCTGGGCCAAGAGCAGAGGTCACTAGGGTTCAGTAGAGGACTCCCAGGGGTTCCCAAAGGTGCTCTGGCATTCAGCCGTTAAGGGAAGTAAAGATGCCTTTTTAAACCCACAAGTACAGTCACAGAATAAGGTGCTTTTACGCATTTATTTTGACTGGAATGGCTGCCGGCCACTGCTTCTGCAGACCCTCCGGGCCCTGGTCCCAGCTGAGCCTGCAGGTGGCTGGCCCCAGCGCTGTCCCTGGTCGTCCCGCAGCCACGCAGATGCAGGGCCCAAGAGGGGAGCCTGTGTCAGTGTCCTGGGGCCACGGTAACAAGGCAGGTTCACTGGGTGGCGGGCCAAAGCTCGAGCCCATGCAGTGGGAGGAGGTGAGGGTCCAGACCTGAAGAAGCCCATGGGGATGGCACACACTTGCCACCGAGCGCTGCTCGGAGCCTCAGCGGCCCCGTCTCCTCCTCGGGGGGTCAGATTCTCTGCAAGTGAGTCCAGCTGTGGATGTCGGACCAGAATAAACACGGACGATCGAGAACCATCAGCGCGAAGCGGACGTGAGAACAGAATTAGACCACCACAGATGGCAGACGCGAGTGAGTTTGGGGACTGATAAGTGGGTCAAACACACCCGGGAGAAGTAAAAAATGGAGCTGTTGCCTTTCCGTGCTTGCCAAGAACTTGTTCCTGGTGCGACGAGGTGTCAGGGGACGCGTGCAGCGGAACATCAGAGAGACCCTTGCGGGACAGAAGGCAGACGCGAGCTCGCGGGAACAGCCCGCTCCTTCCTCGTTCCTCTGGGAAGGCTGAGGGGGAGGCAGGAATCCCAAGACCATCAAGCAGGCATCCATAGCCCTTCGGCCAGCCCAGAAATTTCCTTCTTGCGGGGCTGCTGCAGGTACTTTCTGGAAGTCCCTGGGCTGGACGACAAGGCGTGGCGCGGTCAGGACCAGGAACGCACATGTGACAAAGGTGCAGGGCCCCCGTGACCCCAGCGGAGCTGCCCCCATCCGCTCCCCCGGGGCCCAGCTCCCGGCCCTGCGGCTGCGCCAAGGCTGGCAGGCTTCCCGGTGTCGGGGATGGAGGGCCAGTGGCCTTGCGAAGTCGTGGCTCCAGCAGAGCAGCCAGCAGGGGAAGGCGGGCCGACCTTCAGGCTTTACAAGCTCCAACCGTGAGGCCAGACGTCTGCCGACTCGCCGACCACCCAACTGTCATTTCAGCTCACCCTCTGCTTCTCAGTCCTCCAGGGTCCGTGTCTGTCTTCCTTCTCTAATCCTCACGTTTCTAGTAAGGGTTTTGCGGGAAAGCGGCAGCTAGCAGGAGGAGTCTGGAACCGCGCGTGAACCTGAAAAGGGCAGTGGCCGGACCGTGGGATGGAGCTTGCGGCCAGTCCCGGGGGGGGCCGGCGGCATCCCTCACCAGCCCGCCTATGGTCGGCGTCCTTGCCCATCCAGAGTTTCTGGGAGCTTTCCTCTTGTTCTTGGGGTTTTCTCCTCTCCGCCCAGGATGCATAGGGTCATGGCCGGTGTCCTGAGTCATGACTCCACAGGCACATGGGGTCCTTCCCGGGGCTGCTGGGTCCCATCCTCTAGCACACATGCACGGCACCCTGACCTCCATCTCGATGCACAAATTCACCTTCCTTGTACCTTCTCAGTAGATCCTCCCAATTTTGGAGGACTTCTGTAAAACGCCAGGGACACCTGCATGCCAGTTCTGTCCTCTGGACTGTTGTGATCCACCCTGAGACACTGGAGTCCATTTTGAGGCAAGAAAAGGGATTTTAGGGAAGGAAACACATCTCAAAATATTGTCCAACCCCCCATGTGAGGAATCCACGTTGAGGCAACACTTTGATCCCTAAAGTGGGTTGAGGCAACAGCAAGTCCATAAAACATCCCCAGGGACCAGCTGTCCAGGACGCATCAAGCCTCCACCATGCAGGGCGAGCACAGTGCTTGGCGCGACAGCCTCTCTCTCAGACACTCCTCATTTTGAAATCATGATGCCCCTTTGTTTAAAAACGCTCTCTCCTTTCCTCACGCCCTCCTCCCCTCCCCTGTGTGCACACACTAAGTTCTTGGGTCATTCCTCCACATTTAATTTTATTCATTAATCATGATGTAATCTGGTTCAACTAAAAGAGCCTGCAGTCAGCTGCTTTGTCCTGACAACTGGTGCTCCCGCAGTGGGCAGCCCGTACCCCCGTACCCCGTCCGGACGGGACACAGTTGCACGCCAGCCTCCTCTCTGCTCTGGACGCCCACGGTGGTGCCCGCCCGGCACCTGGTTGGGGCCAAAGGTGATGGAATCCAGGGTCTCCTGAGTGCTGGCCCCCCTGGTCCCCCAGCTGCTCTTGAGGTCCCATGGCCACCCCACCCCAGGAAGTACCTGCTTTCTGCCCTCCTGGACCCTCTTGAGAAGAGAAAACCCCAAGAACTCTCTGGCCGACATGCACCTGGGACATGCGTGTGCGTAACAGAACCAGAGGCTCACTGTTTCCTGGCTGGGTGGCTGTGCTCCCGCGGCCAATGACCCACTCCTCTACTACTGCTGCCAGCTGGATGCCGCTCGGTGGTCCTCGGAGCCCAGGGCCGCGGCGGCTCTATTCCAGACTCTGTTCCTGGCTCAGAGGCTTTCATCTTCACCATCTAGGTTCACGTGTACTGTCAGCAAAGGCCCAGTGAGGGCCAGCACGAGCTGGACGACTGCCTCTTCCACGTGCTCCTGGTCCAGCGCACTAGCCCTGCCTGCAAATGTGTTAGAAACACTCATTTTCAGGCCCCAGTCCTGACTGACAGGGCAGATAGCACGGTATTCACGTGGTCTCTCAGAGAACAATGTGGCAGGGTATAAATCATCCTGATCTTTGAAAACTGTCAAAGACTAGTTTAATACAAAAATCTAAAAAAATTCCAAAAAATACCAATTAACTCCTCTGATCGTAAATGACCTTTATTAAAGCATGCATATTCTTGGGATTCGAAACAAGTAATTTAAAAGAATGACATACGTAAGACACACTGACATGAGTGTTTTATCTAAGATTGTAATAAAAACAAACATTTGAAAGATATTTGTTATTTTAGAAAACAGACAGTAAGGACTAAAAGTAACTTCCCAAACTCACCGCCGGAATTAAAATTTCACATCACAGAAATGTTTGATAACAAATATCGGCCAACAGATTACAACACAAAAGTTGAATAAATAAAAAACCTTTCTGATTTTTTTACCAAAAAATCATGAACTGATGAAATAACAATAGAAAATGAACATTAATTTAAAGAAAAAAAGGCACATCCAGGCAGAACCGTCAAGGCGATCTGCAAAACGCAGCGTCCTACGTACACGGCACGTGACCGACAACGCAACGTGTTACTCTAGATGGCCTGAAACCACGGTGGAGGGCAGCCCGCCCGGCGGACGGGGAGCCCCCTCCACGGAGTGCTCAGTCCCCGAGGCGAAGGGCTCCCAGGGATGGGTGGCCGCGTGTGGACACGAAGCCGCGTGTCCCAGTCGCTCCCGTCACAGACTCGACCGTCTCTCCGGCCGAGGCACACACCTGGTGATGGCGGCTCGCCACAGCACCGGGGCCAGCAAGAGGCTGAGTGTGGTCACGCTCAGGACGAGAAGGTACACCTGCAACAGGCAAGGCTGTTGGCGGCCACACGCGGGACTAGGAGGCGCCCCGCACACCCCACAGAGCCAGGGGCGCGTGCACACGTGGACGTGAGCGGCAGGGAGCCCTGCGCCCTGATGGGGACCGGAGCCCACGGGCTCAGGCCGCCAGCGAAGTGAGCACGCGGCCTCTGGGCAGGTCTCAGACGGAGCCTGGGCGTGGATGTTGTTCCTCAGCCCTCGCTTCTTCAAAACCGAGCCCCATCCCATCTCCCTGACACGCGTGGGGACGAGGGGACAGGCACGGAGGTCTGAACACTTACAGCGTGTCCCAGGCACCCGGAGGAGCTTCTGTACTCCCTTGGCCTAAATCAGGGCACAGGTGTGCAGTGCTGGCTACTGGAGGCAGCTGGTGGCGGGGGGCAGGGGGGCTTGCGGGCAACAGGGTGCCCACGGGAGGCAGGCTCGCTGTAAGGGGGCAGCAGGCAAACGCCCGCCCCGGTTCAAGGCCCCACCCGACAGGCTCACACAGGTGTGCACAGAAAGGGCAAAACTAAAGTCAGGTGCAGGAGGGGGCTGGGGTCCCGCGAGGTTTGAGTGAGCTACTGAGTAGAAGCTGCCATCCATGAGCCTGGACGTCCACAATCCCCAATCTGAGAGCGGCCCGTCCCTCAGCTAGAACCGTGGGCCTGGTGAACGGGTCCCCATGGTTCCGAGTGCGTGGCGGAAGCGTGTGCGGTCTCCTGGCCGCTCCTACACCATGACCCAACATTCATCCATTCATCTACGGCAGAATCCCTTCAACGTCCGCCCTGCTTCCACCGGAACAGCGGTGTCACCGGTCCTCAGATCACTCGGGGCTCACACGGGCCCCGCTCTAAAGGACGTTTACTCTTACCACAGTGGACGGCAGATTGTGGCCCACTGACCCTGGGGTGGGGGCCACAGCCCACAGGCCCCAGCCAAGCACAAACGTCCTGCTTGCCAAATTTAAAGTGACAACCCGGGGTCATCAGACGGGATTCATCAAGTTCTAACTCACGGCCAGTTTTCCAAGGGCAAATGAACGAGACTGGAGAGGACAAGGCAAGTGCACTGCAGCAGGTGGGCGGGCGCCCAGCTGGCCGGCGAGAAGGCCAGGCCCAGGATGAACGGACCAGAGACAAGGGGGAAGGAGGCAAATGGCAGGTGGGGGGCACACCTTCCAGGCGTCACGAGGGGGCTCAGCGCCCTGCCCGCTTCAAAGTGTTGTGGGGGAAGGAGGGAGCTGATCAAAGAAACCCCAAGCTTTGGGATACATTGATACGCAGGAAAAACCTCCGAGTATTTTATACATGGGAAGTTTCTCATCATTTCTATTGAAGTTTTCATTCCAACTCCCTAAAACCTGGGGACACGGTGTCTTCAGAAGCACCTCTCACAGCAACCCAAGCCCTTTGACACGGAGGCAAGTGCTGCAACATATTTTGTGAAAAAACCCGAAACAAACCAGGGACTTTCGCATAACAGCGTTCTAGGTCTGCCTTTTCAGCAGTCTCCGGGTTTGGACCCAAGTGGTCGGATGCGGTCCCGGGAAGGCCGGGGCTCTTGGCTGGGCTGACGGCCGTGCAGGAGCTAGCGGGGAGCTTTCAGACTCAGTTTTTCTCTTTTCGCCAGAGATACCGGGGCAGCGGCAACAACGGCGTCAGCCCTCCACGCCAGGGCAGAGGCGGTGCGCCGGCCCCACGCCAGCAGCAGGCAGGGTGCTCAGACACCAGGGTGGGGTGTGTGGGCCGGGGCTCCCCAAACACACACAGAACGTGGGTGCAGACTCACCTCCCGAGAAATGATGCCCGCTCTGCGCGCTCTGCTCCCCAGCACGAAGGAGAGCTCGCTGACCTGCGCCAGCCCCGCGGCCACGATCCACTTGACGTACTGACTGCTCTTCGGCAGGAGGAGAGACAAGACCAGAGCTGCCAGGGCAAACTGCCAGGATGTCTGCGTCACTGCCTCGGCTGAGCAGAAACCAGACGGGAGCCCTCGCCTGACACACTGGGGACACGTGCAGAAGAGCCCAAGGGACAGAGAGTGGCTGACAGGGACCACTCCAAGTAACACCAAGGTTCAGGCTCACTAGCAGACAGCTGGGTTTCCCCCAAACGAAGTCAACAGCAGTAGACACTGGGCAGCCCTCAAGGACACCTGACTTCCTAAGGACAGCACCGTATCTCTGTCACGTGAGCAAAGTCTAGAGGCGAGCAGCCCAGAACCCGTGGGGCGAGTGCCGCAATCGCCTGGGACTCGGGCTCCTTCACGTCAGGGGCGCCTGGGCGGCTGTCAGTTCAGTGTCCGACTCTTGATCTGGGCTCGGGTCCTGATCGTGGGGTCGTGAGATCAAGCCCCCGTGGGGCCCCATGCTGGGCAGAGTCTGCTGCGTGAGATTCTCCCCTCTCCTTCTGCGCCTCCCACCCCAGTTCACGGAAATCGGTATCTTCAGTGAACATCTATAGTCTACAGAGCCAGACAGCCACTGGACAGGTCCCGGGACCCCGAAATGAATGTTAACGTGGCAACTGGAGAGTCTCCTGTCAAGGGGGACCGGCAGCCGGGAGGGAATCCTCAGCGGCTGCTAAATGGGACGTTCGTGGGGTGCCTGGACAGGCTTGGGCAGCCCCCGCCCCGCCCATGGCACCTCTTCTAGCCAACTGTTCCTGAGTTATATCCTCCTACAATAAACCACCGATTTAGTGGGCAAAAATCTTATAATAATTTGAAAACACTGCAACAGTGAGATGTACGCTTGGGAAGAACATCCGAGGCCTAGGGCCTCCCGGGACGTCCACAAGTCACTTTCCTGGCTCCGCTTTCGTGACTCCCCGTTTCAAACATACCCGACTCTGAGGCAAATGAAGGAAAACAAACCCCAAGGCCCCGGTCCTCCCCTGCCCGGTGCCCAGACTGCTGGGAGGCAGGAGGGGCTCTGGGTAAGTGGCCTTGGTGGAGCTTTACAGACTCAGTGTCACTGCGGGCAGGAAGTTAGGCTCTGTGCCCCATAAATAAAAAAATGACGGGTGCTGTGCCAGTCGTGAAGCACCGAGGAGACTCCATACCTTCACGATCACCACCGACAGCGTGAGGACCATCAGGACGGTAAGCTCGTACACCACAAAGGTGGGAAACACGTGCAGGCCTGAGGGAAAGGACAGACACGGTCACTCTTGCAGGCCCACCCGCCTCACCCTCCAGTCACGAGACCGTGATGCTCAGGCTTCCTTTTTCCTCGACCCAGACAAAGTCACCCGGTGAGTGTGACCCCACGGGGCCCCGCACACATGGCTCATGCTGCTGGCAGCCCCGGAGCCGGCTGGCCACCGGGACAGCGGCCCGGGTGCCGAGGGCTATCCTCCAGCAGACCTCACCCCCGGCACTTGGCAAATGGCACAGCAGGCAGCGGCCGAGTCACTTTCCTTTGTGAAAACATTCCATGCGAGGCGCAGACACTTCCGGGGCCTGGCCACTCGCAGCCACTCGCCGCCCTGACAAAACCCCCGAGAACAGTTTTCCCGCCGCGGCTGTGCCTGCTGGGAGGCTCTGCGTGCCAGGGAGCCCCTCCTCACTGGGTGGCTGGCCCCACACCCATGAGGGTGGCACCTGGAGCTCACGTTGGAGCAGGAACACACATGGCCCCTCAGCAGCCCGCGTCTACCCATCTGACTCAGAAACACAAACCCAAGAAGACAGCCTCTCGTCCTGGAATGCAGACGCGTCCGCCCTTGACGGCCCTGCTGCTCCACGGGGGAGGCTGACGCGCACCTGTCCCACCTCCTTCCCGGCAAAGTCCCTCTTCCCGGGTCTGCCTCGGCCTCCTCCCCAACCTGCTGTGCTCCCTGAGCGCCCCCCACGGCCCAGGGCACACCCGTCAGGGCAGAAGCTGATTCTGGGGTCTTCGGCACGACAGGTGTGGACCAGCTCTGGCTACACCTGTGCTCCTCCAACTCGTCACGGTGTCACCCGCAGTAGGAAGTGACCAGCATGAGCACTCCTGTGCCCGCATCTCCGACCAGGCCCGCAGGCAAGGCCCAGATTGGGGAGCGGGGCCCTGCCCACCCATCTCCCACCAGACACCCTGATGCTTGTGTTGCTGACTTGCCTCAAGGTTCAGGGGCCTCCCTAGCCCAAGGGTAAGTGTGCGCTGGGCCCCAGGCACACAGGCCAGAGGGCAGAGGCTCTCCACTCCGGTGGGGACACTGCTCCCTCAGGACCTCCGTGCCGTGAGGAGAGCGCCCTGTATGCAAGGCTCGGGGACAGAGACAAAGTCTGTGCTGAGGCACGCGGCCACCAGTCTTCCTGCTTACGGCCATTCACTCATTCATCCTCTCAACTGATACCACCCATGCTCCTGGGCCAGCACAAGGGGCACAGGCTCTGCACGCCCACGCCAGGGCCGCCGCCAACAAAGCATGGACCCTGGTGAGCCTCCCGACCTCTCTGCAGACGTGAACTTTGGGACGAACAAGCAAACACAGCACGGGAACCAGAACGCGGCACGCGGTCTGTCCGTCAACACCAGCCCCACGGTCACCTCGCACGCGCACTAGGCCCACCGATGTCGGGGGGAGCCGTCCCACCCCACTGGGGCCCACAGCGGCCTCCACGGCGCCTCCGAGAAGGAGGAGGGGCCGTGCCCACTTCTGAATTCCTCTCTGTGTCCCAGGGAGGGGATCCGAGAGGATGAAATCGTCAGCGAAAACTCTGTAACAAGAAACACATAAAAAAAAAAAAAAGGATGCCTGGGCGGCTCAGTTTGTTGGGTAACTACCTTCAGCTCGGGTCATGATCCCGGGGTCGTGGGATCAAGCACCGCATCAGGCTCCCTGCTCCACAGGGAGCCTGCTTCTCCCTCTAACCTTCTCCTCTCTCATGCTCGCTCTCACTGTCTCTGTCTCAACAAATAAAATCTTAAAAAAAAAAAAAAAACCACGTCCCGGGCTTCATCCGTAAGATGAGAAGTGACAGGGGACTCATCGCCGTGGTCGTGCAGGGTGGTAGAGGGCCACACGGGCCTGGTCACCTCCACTCCATTCTGCCTCTAGAGCTGCCCTGACCAAGCTGCCCCAGTTCACATGCTGAGGCCACAAGCCCGTGTGACTGCATCCGGAGACGGCTTCCGGGGGTACTAAGGGTGACAAGAGGTCACAGGATGGCTGCCTGAGCCGGCCGGACTAGTCTCCTCGTAAGAAAAGGGGACACGGGAGTCCTCCCCTGCATCCCTTCCTTTGTCTCCATGTGTCCATCTCTCCATCTCGGTGTCTGTCCCCGAGCACACTGTGTCCCAGGAAAGGACACATGGGGACCCAGCAAGCAGATAGCCACCTGCAGACCAGGAAGAGGCCCCCTCAGCTCCACGGTTGGCCGGACGCTGGCCTGCGTTCGGGCAGCTGGAGCCGTGGCTCAAATACTCATCAATACAACATGAACGAGGACGCCTGGGGGGCTCAGCTGGGGAAGCGTCTGCCTTCGGCTCAGGTCTCGGGGTCCCAGGATCGAGCCCCGTGTCTGACTCCCTGCTCACTGTGAAGCCTGCTTCTCCCCTCCTCCCGCTCGTACTCTCAAATAAAGAGTCTTTAAAACAAGGCAGCACAAAGGAATGGGTCCAGTGGTATCTCAGTGACACGGGGCACACAAAGTCAGGTGCCAGCTGCGCCGTGATGAGGAGCAGAGCCAGCGACACCTAGAGCAAGAGGGACACGGGAGCTGAGTCCGCACTGCCCCCCCACCACATGTGCCTGGGGCCCTCCTGCCCTCTGAGGGTCCCACCATCTGGACTGAACCCCCTCCCCAAGCAGCTGCTGCCTCGGCATTCAGCCCCTGGGCCCCAAGCTGTCCTTTGCGGATCACACTGGTCTCACTGCTCAGAGCTCGGTCAGGGCCCTCGGTGCCCCCCTTGTGGTTCTGGGACCGCAGGGTCACTCGCCCTGCCCGGGACTGACTGTGGCCCGTGGGCCCTCCAGTCCTACGGCCCCACAGGGCCTGACGCAGGGCAGGGGTCAGGGACCGGGTTCATGTGCACGTCACTGAGGCATCGTCCCAAACAGAACACTTCTGTGTTGCTTAGAACCCTAAAGAGAAAGGCTCTGTCCGGAGCGGCGGGAGGTGCACACGCTTCTCAGTTGAACGTGATGCGCCAGAGCAGAAACACGCGGCGCCGTCTTGTCACTGGGCACCCGCGATCTCTGCAAGTCAAGAACCCTAACGTGAGAAAGAGCCAAGCGTGCCTGTCGGAGCGCGTCGGCAGGTTTTCTCATCTAGCCAGCACACGCTGCCGCAGCCCCCCAGCCAGGACGCGAGCCATGCGGGCATCCTTGCGATGCAGCCCCGGGGGAGTGTGGCCCGGGACCTAGTCAGAGGGAGCTGGCACCTGTCGGCCTCATGGGTCCTTGCCTGGAAGCAGCGGTCGGAAGGGGGAGAGCAGGATGAGGGGACCTGGGGGGCAGGAGGGACACAGACACACAGACCCAGACACAAGGACAGAGGACAAGCGACGGGACAGGGAAGGATGGGAAAGGGGGCAGCGTGAGGGGCACGTGTGGGCAAGAAGGTTCTCTCGGAACACCACGGACACCCATCCCTAAAGCAGCCGTGAAGGGTCTCATCTCGCCTGGTGACAGGCAGTCTCCCACCCTGCACCCCACTCTGAGGACTGGCCGCCTGTGCTCTTTGAGGTTCTGGGTCTCGCTGGGGTGGCCCTGAGCCCGTCAGCGGTTGCAGGCGTGGTGCAGGAGCTTCCTGGCCGGAAGGCGGCCACTGCATGGTCACCCCAGGTGAAGAGACGCCCGACAAAGGGGCACTGGCAGAGCAGCGACCTCGACACGCAGCTGAGTTCTCTGGCATCAGAGTCAGTCTTCCCTCCCAAATGTCCTGTTTTGGTGCTCACTTTAAGCTGCTGACCTGCTGGGCACCTGTGCCTTTCCCACGGGGTCGAAGGTGGGGTCGTCCTCCCCGAGGGCATCTGAGCACCCCGGAGCATGGCTGCTGATCAAGTTAATGCTCCCGAGTGCAAATGCCCCTTTCTATTGAGATCTCTCTGCAGACCCCAACTACTCTGGAGCTGTTCTGGCTGCACGGACAGAAATACGTGAGTAGGTCGCAGAAGTCGCACAGCCACCATGTGACTGTCCCAGGGTGACAAAGGCAGTTACCTATGGACGCGAAGAAGATGATCACCAGGAAGTCACGGATGGGCTCAATGTAAGCCACGACCTCCTCGGTGACCTTGTGGCCTTGGGAAGAGATGAGTGCACCGGCCAGGAAGCAGCCCAGCTCCATGGAGACGTCCAGCAGCTCCGTGACCTGGGGGAGACGGAAGGGCCACATGTCACTCATAGCCAGGGGTGGGTTCACGCCCAAAGGCAGGTGTGTCGTTACAGCAAAGGCTCATCTTGAAGTCCCCAGAGGGGCCTGTGTGGGGACGAGCAGAGACACACGCAGCAAGTGAATGTGAGTTGAATCTGCCATATAGAAAAAAAAAATTAAAATTTGAAATAATCATTCAAATTTTTGAATGACATTTTTGAAAATTTAATTATTTGTGACAGATTTTCTTTATCCTGACTCAGTGACTACCCAACTATGCCAAGAAAACACGTTCACGTAAACCGTCCCATCTCCAGCCAAGGGCACGTCGAGGGCAGTGTGACCAGCGAAGCCCGAGGGCACAGGACCCCAGACGGGGGCGCCCGCATGTCCAGCGGCCAGGTCGCCGCCCAGGTCCGGGCTCCAGGGCTCCTGGCGACAGCCGTGAAACGCAAAGCCCCGGGTGCGCTCCTTCGTGAGGTGATCCCGACGCAAAACGGCCCGAAAGCAGCCGCTGTGTCTTCCTCTGCGCAAGTGAAGCCACACACAGAGGCCAGCGGCCACCAGAGAGGGGCAGGGGAGAGACTCGCTCCGCAACCGCGGCCGGGACGAGCCCGAGGGCAGAACGACAGAACGCACGACCCTCACAGCAAACTCCGCGAAGCCCCGCTGAGAAACCCCGCGGGAGCCGCCACACACGGTGCGCTCAGGGGCCACGGCTCGCAGGCCGGCACTCGGGCTCTCCCTGCACCCGCGGCTCACGCCCCGCGGACTCCGAGACCTCACGGCTGCTGGAGAGCCGCCGAGAGCCTGGGGAGCCGGGCAGCGGCGGGGGCGAGTGGAGAGTCAGACACGTAGAGGCAGACCTGCACGCTTGTGCTCACACACTCACACGCACTGTCCTTTCACACGGGCACACGTGCAACCACACACTCGTACACACGTGTGCTCACTCGCGCAAGCGCACTCACACCCACGCGCTCACGCGCCTCTTGGCTTCTGACAAGTGACCTGCGCCCCAGCGCGGCGTGGAGAGCCGCACGCGGCACCAGACGCCGCCCGTGCCCCGTGCTCCCCCCGCCCCACAAGGGCCGCGGCTCTCGGCCTCCGACCCGGGGCAGACACAACCTGCGCGGGGCCGCAGGGCGCCATCCGTCCGCAGCCTGGAACTTGGAGCGTAGGAAAGTCGAGAACTTCCGTTTATTAAAAACGCTATGGAGCGCGCGGAAAGGACAGTCACGGATGAGAAGATACTAAGCAAACATACGGGACACAGAACTTCGGCCATAAAGGGAGCGGCGCGCGGAAACCCAGGGCGCCCCCTCAGAGCAGGGACGCACGGCGAGTCCGCGCACGCAGAAAGCAGGAGCGCGGTCACTGTGCCACGGGGGGACGGGCGAGCCTGGGGGAGTGGGGGTTTTGGGGAGCAATGACAGAATGTTCAGACAGCGCCGACCGTTGCACGGTGCTGTGAACATGCTGAAAACCACAGACCTGTACGCTTCCATTAAAAGGGCTAAAATGGCTGATTTTGTTATACATAATTTTAGTAAAAAGAAGCAGAGACAAGAAATTTCCCAGAATATGTTAAAAATTCCTACAAATGAGTAAGAGAAACAGCCAATGCAACAGGAAACGACCCGAGGCTTCTGACGGGCCAGCCCCAAGGAGGGTGTCCATGCAGCTCAGGAGGGACGTGGAGTCAAAGCCTTGAGGAGACACCGCATGGGTGCGGGGGAGGGTGCGGAGACCCTGACCGCTCCGCGGCGCGGGGGTGGACACAGCGCGTCCCTGGCTGCCCGGCGCCCACCTCAGCACCAGCAAGCCGACGCCCACGCGCCCAGCGGGGAGCGCGCCAAGGGGGGCCGTGAGCGGGAACCAAGCCTTAGAGCCAACGACAGAGGACAGGCTGTGTCACACTATCTCAGGGCAACGAGGGTGCCTGAGCTGTAAGACCGTCTCGGGAGCAAGCCGGCCGGCACCTGATGCGCGTGGGGACCCGAGCAGCTTCTCAGGAGGAAAGCAGCTGAACCTGTGCAGCCGCTGGGAAGACAGACGGAAGTCACCCGGGCAACTCGGCTTTGCCGGATGTCATTGTCAAGAAGAAAAATTCTCCAGAATGGACAAAGCAATGTAAGAAAAATGAAACACGTCACACACGTGAGCAGCTCGAGCAGAAGCGAATCTTAGACTTCTGCCAAGATTATAAAATACTAGTAAACGATTAAATCCTACACAAGGAAACAGTTTTTGTTAAAGTCCTTTAAATTAAAATTAACCTTTTAGTTTTGAGGGAAGTGCCAATTCACCTGCAGTGTGAGAAACCATCCAAGGAGAGCTCACACACCCCTTGCTCAGCACCCCCAGTGGTGGCGTCTTCCTAATCAGGGCACGAGATCACAGCCAGGTTTCGGACACAACACGGTGCTGACACGCGCAAGGGTCCGTGACAAGGATCCTTCCCCCACCCTCTCCTCACCGCCTGGCAACCGGCAAGCTTCCCTCCACTTCTGAAGTTCTGTCATCGTAAACGTCACATGAGCGGAATTACACAGTATGTGACCTCAGGACTGGCTTTTCCTGCTCAGGATAGTTCCCTGGAGATTCACGCACCAGCTGTTTCAGACCTGGGCGGTCCTCTTGGTGCGGACGGACCACAGCTGGTGGAACTGGGCACCTGCTGAGGGACCGGGGGCTCTGGCTGCTGTGAGACAGCCGCTGCGCACGTTCCCAGCTGAGCTTCTGGTGAACCCGGAGAGGAAGGCAGCTGCGGGGCTGCAGGCGACGCCAGTGCCGTGGACTGTTTGCGGGGCTCTAACCGCCTCTCCCCCGTTCTCTCACTAGGAGCACGTCCTTTAAATAAGAAGGCTGCTTCTAAAATGAACCTCCTATTTTCTTTTTCAAATTTTCACATTACGGCAAAAGAAGTTACACTGCTGACCAGCTTTGTCATCACCGGATAGGACCCAGAACTGTTCTAAACGGTTAATCCGATTTCGGACACGCAGCTGTCCAAAAGTCTGGGACAGTGTAGAGCGGGTGATGCCGGCAGTCCACGCGGCTCTCACAGCCAGGCAGACCTCCTGCAGTCCCACACCTGAGGAGCCCTTTCCGCCAAGTGCCTAATGAATGGGGGCACCTGGGACGCTCAGTCTGCTGCTCAGGTCACGACCTCAGGGTCCCGGGATCGAGTCCCACGTCAGGCTCCCTGCTCAGTGGGGAACCTGCTTCTCCCTCTGCTCCTCCCCGACTCATTCTCTCTCAAGAATAAAATACTGAAAAGTATGGGAACAAACAGGTTTAGCTTGTTGTATTAATACTGAGGGGGGAGTAGTGACTGTGCATGAAATAAGAATATGACCACCTGTTTCAAATATCTCAACTACATTAAAATAAAAAGATAAAGAACTGATCATAAGCTTTCAAGTCAGTATGTAAATAACAGGTATTTTGAGAATTACCATTAACATTAAAAAGATGAAAGCAGAGATTCCTAAGATAAGGATTTCTTTGTTCCCTTTGCCTTCCACATGCAGTTTCCGATAATATGGTCCAATGAGGTAAGTCTTTACAACAAGACACAGAAGAAAGGCGGCAGCCAGCGAGAAGAGGCTCTGACCGACCAAAGCCAGGATCCGCAGAGTCTCCGTGACAACGCTAGGAGAGAAGAAAGGGGTGTTATTTCACCTCCAGAACACCCTTCCCTAACACCCGATAAAATGGGCTTCCACTCGTTTTTCTCTGACGTCACAAAATAAATTTCCCAAATCATTTTTATTTCCAAATACTAAAAACCCATCAATCACATTAATTCTAAACAACTTGGTTCAAACTAATTCTTTGACTCAAATATGCAAGCTCAACTGCTTTGCCATCAACTTTGAAGCAAACACGTGTTGTGGGGCATGAGGCCTCCTGACCGCAGCTCACATGGCTCAGTGACTGGGACAGAACTCCTCACCAGGAACTAACCCCCACTCGAAATTCCTCCCGAGCCGACCGTCCCCCTGCAGGCTCAGCACTCGAGGTCCAGCCACACTACCCCAGCGACCTGCCGTCAAACAGCCCCCTCGTGGCCAAGCCAGAACCCCGAATTCCCTGTCTGTTACTTCGTCTCAGAGAACAGGATTTGGGGCTGAGCTCCTATTAGGATACGCTATTTACTTCTCGGAAAATATTCTAGATCTCAGTCAAAAAACTCACAGAGGAAAGGCACCACTGCGTGTTTATTTTTACAAGGAGTATGCGTACTTTTTACTTAAGTTTATTTTTGAAAACTTCGTTCATCATATTTATGAAACGATTTAGTCTAAAATTCTGGTTTAAAAGTTCTCAGTGGAAGAACACTGATCTGATTACGAGGCGAGAATTCATCGCTGTAGTCAAAGCTTAAACTAGCAGCAATGGGCACGAAGGTCAAGTGGCACACGACAGATCACGTGGGGGAAGGAGACCCAGCAGGGCTCGAGCGCCCTCCCGGTGGAAGGCTCCTCGCGGGTTCCCCACGAGGGAGGCCACCGTATGGACCTGGGGGCTGAGTCCTGGCAGGCACATAATACACATTTTGTTCTCAAGTGACTTGGGAGCACGTACCACAGACCATATCTGAGTCCACAAGATAAACACCTCAACAAACTTAGGAGAGTTAAAATCATACAAAGACGGTTTGTTCTATGACCACAGTGGAATCAAACTAGAAATCAGGGAGCACCTGGGTGGCTC